>PVJN01021096.1:0-35122 GCA_004026805.1 Lasiurus borealis
TGGGCTGACATATTAGTCTCCTGCCCCCCACCCCAACACACACACACACACACACACACACACACACACACACACCTGGGGCTCCCTAGCCCCCAAGTTGACTGCAGAAAGGGTCTCTGGGAAAGGGGCAGGTCAAGCCCCCCACACTGTTCCCAGAAAAGAGGAGGGAGACTCAGAAGCCAGCAGGAGGGCTCCCAGGCCGAGGGGCCCACAGGGCGGGGCAAGCCCCTGCAGCTCCACAGTTGCACGTGGGGACGTCAGCCTCCGGGCAGCGGAGGGTGGGACCCCAGGAGCTTCTGAGCAGGCACGAGGTGAAGGAGAGATGCAGATAGCCTGCTGGGGAGACAGGCTCACTCCACCTCCTTCTTCCTGGAGACTCGGTGGCCTGTATGGCTGGTCTCTCTCTGGTCTCTGTCCTCTGCAAGGGCCAGAGATTCCCAAAGGCTAGAGAGGCCCAGGGTGTGTGTGTGTGTGTGTGTGTGTGTGTGTGTTGGGGCAGAGGGGGGGGGACTAATATGTCAGCCCAGCCATTGACCTGCTTTGAATGGACTCCGCTATAAGAGTTCACCTCCTTAAAGTGCAGGAGGGTCTTTCAGCCTCCACCCATCTCCATGCCAGCGGCCATGCCCACCCATTCTCTGCCCACTGACCCCCCTCCAGGCCCCCTCCCGCCCCATGGGGAGGGATGTCAGCCCACAGTGGTGATGCTTTATTACCGCGAGTAAATAAGTAAATGAGTCAATAAGAGACATGCAAGGGCCCTCCTATACAGTCTCCTCGCTGTCCCTCCAGTTCCCCTGGGCATGAAGGTACCTGCCCAAAGGCACTGAGGACAGGGATGCCAGGGTCCCACCTCCAGACTCATACCCGCCCCACCCAGCCTCTGCACTTGTCTCCCTCGTCCACACTCACCCTCCTCTCCCAGCTCTGATTTAATTAGGTTCTTGCAGATCATCCTCAGAATAGGAGAGAGTGTCTGGGTTTGAATCCAAACACAGCCACCCGCCAGCTGTGTAGTCACCAGGACATTAATCAGCCTTCCTCCTCCAGGTCCTCCTCTGGGCCAGACTCTAGACTGGGTGCCTGGGTTTGTTTGTTTGTTTTCTTAGCTTTTAACATTTTTAATTACACATTTAATGTGTGAATATATTTTTACCATTAAAAAAATACCTAATATAGCCTAGTCGGGTGTGTCTCAGCACTTGAGTATCAACCCAGTCAGGGCATGTGCCCCAGTTACAGACTCAATCCCCAATAGGGTAGCACAGGAGGCAGCCAATCAATGATTCTCATCACGGATGTTTCTCTCTCTCTTTCCCTCTCCCTTCCTTTCTGAAATCAATAAAAATGTTTTTAAATTTTTTTAAAGAAAAAAAATGCCTAATACAGAGATCTATAGAGTACAAAAGTAAAATTCCTTCTCGTTCCATTCCTCTCCTCAGAGTTAAAGCCTTACTTTCAGTTTTGTGTGTTTCCTACTGGACTTTTGTCTTATCTTTTTTTCTAATGATCTTACACACACACACACACACACACCAGTGTAGCCACAGGAGACTCTATGGTGTTTGTGTGCTTATATTTTAACAAAAATGAATTCTTACTTCAAGTTACCATTCAGCAACCTTGCGTTTCTAACCCAACAGTGGTACCTCAAGATACGAGCGCCCTAACATCCGAGATTTTTGAGATAAGAGCCTTCGAGCGAGCGATTTTTGCTTTGAAATACGAGCAACAGTTGAGATAGGAGTAATCGCTCAGATCAGCCGGCTGCACACGACCCACCAGTTTACCGCGACTCGAGCGTCTCATAGTTTCCCACGCCTCAAGGTTACGGAACGATTAAACTCGTATCTCGAGGTACCACTGTATTTTCATTTTGATAGAAATAGATCCATCCCATTGTTAAATGCCAGGAGGCATTACACCGTATGGATGTGCTGCTGTTTATGCCACCAGTCCCCAAACGACAGTCCTATGGTTTATTCCTGAAATTTCACTTCACTTGGGAAAGTGCCATCATCACCTCCATCACATTCTATTGGTTAAAGCCAGTCCCGAGATCCGCCCAGATTCCCAGATGGGGACGTAGACTCTCCTTCTTCCCGGGAGGGACTACACCATACTGTGTCCACAGTTTTCCATTTGCCATAGTCCACTCTCTGCCACAATTACTTGCCTTTCCCCCTCATTCAAAATGTGCTCATTCTCCCCCCTCCCCCCTCCCAAAAAATGGTCCCTTGATGGCTTTGTGCTCAGGCTGAACGTCCATGATCTTATATTCTTGTCTCCGGCTGCTCAGGCTGCCGAACCGAAGTCCCACAGCGTGGGCAGCTTCCACAACAGGCGTCTGTTCCTCGCAGCTCTGGATGCTGGACGCGTGACCAGGGCCCCAGCACAGTCAGCTATGGTGTGGGCTCTCTCCCTGCCTGCCAGCCTCTGCTTCACCCTGTCTGCACGTGGCCCTTCCTTGGTGTATATTCCTGGAGAGGGGACAGACTTGTCTCTTGCTGTTTTTAGAAGGTCCCCATTCCTACCAGATTAGGACCGCTGCGTTTCCCACAATTCCATCCTCTGGCACATTCCTCTGTGGGTGGACTTGGCTGGGATGATAGACGCTGACTCTCTCACACCCTCACTGTCTGGAGCTCTAAGCCTCATCCCAGGTCTCCCGGTGTGAGCTCTGCCCCTGGGACTACATATAGCACAGCAAGAAAAAGAGAGAGAGCCGAAACCGGTTTGGCTCAGTGGATAGAGTGTCAGCCTGTGGACTGAAAGGTCCCAGGTTCGATTCCGGGCAAGGGCATGTACATTGGTTGCAGGCACATCCCCAGCAGGGGGCGTGCAGGAGGCAGCTGATCGATGTCTCTCTCATCGATGTTTCTAGCTTTCTATCCCTCTCCCTTCCTCTCTGTAAAAAAAAAAAAAATCAATAAAAATATATTTTTAAAAAAAAAGAAAGAAAAAGAGAGAGAGGTTCCCTCTGTAGTGCAGAAGGAACCACTGGAGCTAAGGGGACCTGGCATTGGCAGAGCATTCCCAGAGGGATTCATCAACAGAGGTATAAAGCCAGGAGGTGACAGTGTAGCTCTGCACGACCCTTGCCCACCTGCGTGTGCTAGTGACTCAGCCTTGTGGTGAGAGAAGAGAAAATGGCATCCAGAGAGGAACAAATGGCATAGATTGGTTGGGAGCAGTTCAACAGGACAAGGGACAGCTAAGGAGACAAGATCTCCTGTACCTTAGCTGCCTTTGTTTAGGAACTAGTGGGTTAGTTCTTTCGCTTTAAGCTGAAACATACACAAGCGGGCTCTGTGCTTTGTACCTGCATCTTTCCGTTTAATCCTTATAACAGAGAAACAGGATCACCAGGACGTGCCCATGGACAGAGACATGGTTAGGAATCCGTTCACATGATTATGGAGGCTGATTGGAGCCAGTGGTCATTCAATCTGAGTGCTGAGGCCTGAGCACCATGGGAATCGTGGTTCGGACCCAGTTCAAGGGCAGGAGAAAACGAGGGGACCACCTATCAGTCTGCCCTTTCAAATGCTTATGTCATTCGGAAATACCCCCCCCACACACACCCCAAAGTAGTGCTTAATCTGGGCATCCTGTGGCCAATCACGTTGGCATAAAATTAAGCACGGCCATGCCTAGGAGGTAAGAAACCTGGTGTCCTCATTTTAAGGGTGAAAATTCAGGGTCAATGTCTTCGTGGTTTGGGTTCCCCCAGAAAGAGACCCTGAAACAAGGATTCAAGTGCAAGTTGATGGATGTGGAGGACGATCCCTGGAAACACTGATGGGCGAGGGAGGAGGTGAGAGAGAGAAGGAAAGGAAGCCACAGAGAAAGAGAACGTGTAGAGCAGGTGCAATGCAGGGCCATGAGGTTTCCACGCCCCTCATGGACACCCCACACCCGAAGGTGGGCAGGTGGACATGTGTCCACCACCTGTCTGCCATCGTGGAGGGCAGCTTCCAGAACACAAGTCTCCAGTAATTCTGACTTCCTTCGCGTCCTGAACACCCAAGGCCAGGGAGAGTCTGCCGGACTCCGAAGCACTCATCCTGTCCATACTGTTGGGAGTGGAAGTTTCCAGCCTGGGGTGCAGAAGGGGAGAGGAGCCGCCAGCAGCAAGGCGGACCCTCGATGGGGCTGTGCTGTGAGGAGTGAGGTCAGGGCTGCTCCTTCAGAGTGTCTGGGAGCAGAGAGACCAGCATCCCAGGCCTGGTTCTGCCTGGGAGCTCAGTTTAAGGCAGGAAAGAGGGGCTCCTTGGGTCCCCCCTCCTTGCCAGCCCCACTCAGCTCTCAGCCCCTGGTTGCTCTCCCAACCCTTCAGCCACCCTCCCTTCTCCTCCTCCCAGAGTCACTCACTTCCCAAGACAAATGGCAGCTTCTCCCTGCCCATCCATCACTGCTCCTGGGCCCATCCATTAGCGGCCGCTCCCCCATCCCGCCCCCAGCCCCACCGTCCTTGCTCGGGGAAGGGGTCCATTGATCAGAGGCCCATCTGCTGCTTGTCACATCCTGGCAGCCCTGACAGCAGGAGACAGAGCTGTTGCGGGCCAGGCCAGCCTGAGGCCAAGGAGCGATGGAACTGCCCACCCCCGGGATGGGGCTAAGGCCAGGGCCCGCCTGGGAGGGGCGGGGAAAGGGGCAGGGAGAGGGCTCCCCAGCCTGAGGCTGTTGTCGGGGGTCCTGGGGCAAAGAGGAAAGTCTGCAATTTCTTTTACCCCTGCTCTGTTCCAACCTGGGTGTGCAAGGCTGGGAGGGACCTGACCAAGATGTTGAGGGCCCTTCCCCTCTTGAATCCAGCTCTCCCCAGCCTTCTCCATCTGCCTCAAGTCCCCAGACAGGCCTGACCTTGGCACATTCCCCCCACCTGGCCTACTCCTTTCTCACCAGTAGCCCCAGCCTGGATGTAGCCACAGGCCAGGCCCTCTGGCCAGCCTCCTCGAGCCCCCCCACAACCCCCACCCCGGGGAGAGACTGAATAAGATGACTCATGGGACCTCTTGACCCCTGGCTTCTGGCTGAGTTTGGACCCTGGTAGGCATGGGAGAGCTGGAGGAGGGAGGAGAGAGAGGTTGGGATACATCCCCTGGTTCCTGCTCCCAAGCCCTACCTGACTGGATTGCTCCTTTGCTCACATGCCTGCCTCCCCGAGGCCCAAATTACACAAGTGTCACTTTCCTCTCACCTGTGAAGACCTTCCCCAGGCGCCTGGGCCCCTCCCCCTCCTCTCCATCACTTCTTCTTTTTGTCCACGTGGTCTGCTGTTTCAGGGCCTGCCTTCATGCTGTTTCCCCAGGTGGAATGCCTTTCCCACATTTCAATTCCGGTCAAGGTTTACCTGGTCTCACAGGGGAGCTGCCACAGAGGGACAGGAGATTGTGCCAGAGGAGGACGAGGCCAGTCCCCTTGGGGATGAAGAGGGGTGTGCTGTGTGGGACCTGCTGGGAGGCTGTCCTAGGGACCCGGCCCTGCGGCTGCACCAACGCCTCACCAGGGGGCAGAGAGGAGCCCGAAGGATGCCCAGGCCTCTGGCTTCCTCGCTTCACCCAGCCTCCTAGAATCTCCCTGACCAGCTCCTCCAGCAAATAGGATGGCGCCTGCCCTGCCCTTCACACTGCATGTCCCCGGGGTCAGCTCCACTCCTGGCCTGGGATCCTGCCTGGCTCTCCCCCAGTCTCACCTTGCACACAGGCAGTCCGTGGGACCACCCGGTCATGCCCCCAAAGAGCCCACCCCATCCTCCCAGATCACCAGGTACCTGCACCTCAGAATTCTCTGCCCAGATAGCCCCAAGCTCTAGAATTGCTTGGCCCAAGAATTTTCTCCCAAACCCACCACGCTACTGCCTGGGGGGAGGAGGCCTGAGCAGCAGTTGGGGTGGACAGAGGTCAGACAAGGGGCCGGAGTATCCACACATGTGCACACGTCACGCTCAGTGTGCGGGGCAGAGCTGGAGGGCAGAGGAGAAGGGGCGGGCAAGAGCCTTGTTTAAAAAGCAAGGAAAACGTTCCGCTGAAAGTACTCAAATATAAAGCATTTCCTTTCCTCCACGGTCCCTCCTCTGCCTTGGCCTGCCGTGGTGTTTTTATTTGCCGTTTACTGTCACGCTCCTTCAGGCACAGGGGCTGGCTGGGCAAATGCAGACCCTCACGCTCACCTGCTCAGCCCGCTGGGTACCAGGTCCCCACCCTGCAGGCCTTTGGACCCACGCACTATGCACCATGGCCGGGGGTGTGGAGGTCAATCTCCTCTTCCCACAGGCCTCAGCCCGAATGTAGGCAACATCCTGGAAACACTAAGGACTCAACAACCGTGAGCAGATGTTATTTTGTTGTTTGCTGCAGCTCAGTGGCTTCCAGCCAGGGACAACTCAGCCCCTGGAGGGCATTTGGCAAAGTCTGTAGACATTTTTGGTTGTCTCTCCTGCAGGGCAGGTGAGTCCAGGGGTTACTTTACAAAAGATAACCCCTGCCCCCAAATAGAATCGCTTGGCCCAAAAGGTCAATAGGACAGGGGTTTAGAAAAAGAGGAAATAGATACTATTTAAGCTCATCTGTTCACTCCTCTACCCAAGCGGGAAAAAGCTACCAGCTCCTAATCCTGCAACTTGAGTTTCTACCACAAGGTGGCGTCTGAGCTAGCATGTCTCTCCCCTATATACAGGATAATTCAGAATCTAGATTAACGAAGTATTCTCTTCAAATTATGCTTTGAATCAAAAGCCATGCCCTGTAAAGTAGCAATCCGTGCTTCAACGAGCTCTATGAGGCTTCCTCTTTGTGCAGCAGCTCCACCCTGTCCTCTCCTCTGTGCCTCAGAACGTTTCTGATACGTATTCCCACTTCACAGAGGAAGAAACGGAGGCTTGCAGAAGCAGTTCTTTCAAACGGAGTGCCTCCCTAAGGGCGGTATCACCTTGCTGTGGGGGAGGAGAGCCTGCCTGGCCTTCGAGTTCTGGTTCCACTTGGTTTGAGGCCCTGGTTTCACAAACTCTAAGAGTCTAGAACCGCCCCTGTGTTTGGGGAACCCCCCAGAGCTGGCCCCCTGTGGTCTCTCTGTCTTTGTGCCCTGCAGGCAGCCCTCCCACCCGAGCGCTGGAGGCTCATCCCTGAACTAGGTGGTTCCCAAACATGTCTGCAGGTTGGAATCCCCTGGGACTGTGAGCTCGTGGGATGCCCTCAGTTCTCCGGTGTGCTAGGCAACCAGGGCCTTCTCTGTCCTGTAAAATCAAGCCTATTCTTTCACCGCTCTATAAATGTCTCTGAAGAGTTGAAGGCCCAAAGAAACAGAGGTCTTGCTCTAATCTCTGGGACCCACACGCTCACACCTGTTTCCATTCCCCCTCTTCGCACCTGTTTCCAATCTCTGGCAGAGTGCTCACCCCACTTTCAGGCCCTGCCATGACTTTAGGGTCTACCACGGGCAGGCTTGTCAAGGAAGTTTGTGGGGTTTGTCCCATAAAAATTCTGGGCTCTTCCTGAAAAGACAAATTCTGACTAAACAAATTCCTTCATTTTGTCACCGTTACTTACTAGTATAAAGTAAAACTCTATCCGGAAAGGAGGTCCTCCAACACACTGCATGGGAGCATCGCCTGCTTTTAAGAAAACCCCAAGGCCTCAGTTCATCAGAACCCCTGGATCTAGTGTTGTCTTTGGGGGGCTCAGTGAGCGGCCACGTTTGAGAACCCTTGGTCCAGACCCTGCTGCTCTAAGTGTGGCCCCTGGGCCATCAGCACCGGCACCACACCGACCGCATCAGCATCGGCATGTTGACAAGATGACACCTGTGTGCATTCGAACTCCGAGAGCATCACTCCAGAACCAGAGGAAGTCAGAGCACACACCCGGGTTCACCCTGCCCGCTCCACAGACCCTCAGCCGTTCACACTCCCAGCAGCCCACACTCACCCTCCCGTCCCCTCATGCCGAGCCACTCTTGAAACCAGTATCATCTAAGGATCAATAATAATAATAATAATAATAATAATAATAATAATAATAAGGATCGCTTGTCCCTGGGAGCTGAGGCAGGGGAAGTGGGATTTTCAGAGACACAGCGTTTTCCAACCATTTTATCTCATTCATGTATTCCCGGTCACTCCGTTTGTCAACAATGTCCCAAGTGCTGTCCTGGGTGCTGGCGAGCCACAGTGAACAGGACAGAGACCCCTGTCCCTGTGAACCTTACCTCCTGGTGGGTGTTCTGGCCAAACATGAGTAAACCGCCAAAGCAACTCTAAAAATTACAAGCCCATGAGCGCTGAAGGGAAAACAATGGAAGACTGGGATAACGAATACAAAGGGCAGCCCCTGTGATGGTGGGCAGGTGGCGCTGTGGCGGGAGGATTACCTGGAACCTGGCCATGAGGAGCAGCCAATCTGGGGGGCGCAGGCAGGGCGAGCGGGGAGGGAGCAGGTGCAGCTCAGGCAGAGGCCCGCCCCGGGTAAGTGTGGGATGTCCTGGACTGGTGCACAGAGCAAAGTGGCTGAAACAGAGTGACCCAGAGGGCAGGCTTTCGGGAAGATTAGAGAGAGCGGCCAGGAGCAGCCCTGGGAGGAGTCAGATATGCGAATACGGGGCAGGGACGGATGTAGGATTGCCTTAGAAAGCTCCTTGTGGCTGCTGGGTAGAGAGCGGACTGGAGAGCACAGGTGTCTGGGAGAGAAATGGCAGCCTTGCAGGCTGCCAGGGTCCCAGTGGCAGGGACCTTCCCACGGATCCCCTGCTTGCTGAGCACACCAGCACCACTGCTCGGGCATAGGGAGGGTTAGGAAGACCTGTTTGCATTCTCCAAGGGCTGACTGAACATCTGCTCTGTTTTGAAAATGCTAAGTTAGCCCCGGCCAGTTGGCCCGAGCATCGTCCTGTACACCGAAAGGTGGCAGCTTCCATTCCCAGGCAGGGCACATACCCAGGTCTCGGGTTCCATCCCCGGCTGGAGGGTGTGTGAGAGGCAACCCATCAATGTTTCTCTCTCACATCAAGGTTTCTTTCTTGCTCTCACTCTCTCCCTTCCTCTCTCTAACATCAATTTTTAAAAATCATTTAAAATGCGAAGTTGTCCGAATGAAAATGCTGACTCTCTGGGGCCTGTTTCCTGCCTGAGACAGATGGCCACAATAGAAGGCGGGTACCCATTTACCTGCAAATAGTGGGACAGGGATGCTGGTTAAGAATCGATTTGAAAAACCGACTTGGAAAAGCTACTTAGGATCTCTTCTCTCAATAGATCCTCACCCACAGGCAAATGCGTCAGAAAGCAAACATAAGGAGGGGGCTACAAGTCCCGGGACTTCTGGCAGGGCAGCTGAGTCACCCAGCAAGGCCTTGTTCACAGGAAGCTGTGCCGGTGGCGCCCCCTGGAGTCCCGTGATGTACACAGAGCTGCTGACCAGCACAAAACGGGCAGGGAAGCCAGGTTGCTGTGCTTGAGGACTGATGGCAAAGAAGGGAGAGGCACAACTTGAGAAAGAGGCTGGACTGAGAGAGAGGCAAGAGGGCCAGGGGTTTGAGAGGGTGGTGGGACCAGCGAGAGGCTTCTTTGCGTTGGGAGAGGCTTGAGAATGTCCTCATGCTGACAGGCAGGAGCCAAGAGAACCCTCAATAAATCGAGAGGCAAGAGAAAAGCTAGCACATCACCGACACTTTACTTGGCATTTCTTTGGTGACTCGTTAGTCAGGGATCTCCAGGACATGGAGATATAGATATATATGTAAGTATAAAGTAAGGTTTACTTCCTATCAGGAGTTCACCAGGAGATGAGGGAGGTGCCTGGTCCTGGGATCTGCAGAGCCCATGGTGTGGGGCTGGTCTGACAGCCAGCAGTCTCAAGACTCAAGGAGAAACGATATTTCAGTTCAAGTGCAAAGGCAGGGGAAAACCTATTCACCAGCTCAGAGGCAGGCAGGAGTCTCAGGTACCCTGGGGCCTGCCCTCGGGCCTGCCCGCAGCTCCCTCCTTCTGTCTCCTCAGCTGAGTGTGCCAGGACAGGTTTCCTGAGAGCCGCTTCGGGGAGCAAGCAGGCAGCCCAGCCCTGAGATTCTATGGTGGAGTCTCTCCCTCCCCCAAGTGTGTCTAAGACTTTGTGTTCTGAGAAGGCTCCAATCAGCCCACAGGGGTCACCCTAAGCTAACCCCACCCTTCTTCATCGCAATGATAAATCTGGGCCCTCTGTTGAGCGTGGGTCACTTTATTTTTTTTTAATTGACTTTAGAGAGAGAAGAAGTGGGGGGGAAAGGGAGATAGAAACATCAGTGAGAGAGAAACTCAAGCGGCTGCCTCCTGTATGCCCCCTACTGGGGATCAAGCTCAAAACCCAGGCACGTGCCCTGACCGGGAATCAGAATGGTGACCTGGGGCACTTTTCTTTACTGCCTCTTACTAACGTGTGATCTGTGGCAAGCCAAGTCAGGTGAACTTCCTGGGCCTCACTTGCCTTATCTGCAAAGTGGGTGTAAGACCTTGCCAGACTCAGTGGATAGAGCGTCGGTCCCAGGTTCAATCCGGTTGGGGGCATGTACCTTGGTTGCGGGCACATCCCCATTGGGGGGCGTGCAGGAGGCAGCTGGTTGATGTCTCTCTCTTGTTGATGTTTCTAACTTTCTATCCCTCACCTTTCCTCTCTGTAAAAAATCAATAAAATATGTTTTTTTTAAAAAAAGACCTTGCCAGAGCCCACTCCCCAGAGCTTACTTCTTCCCAAGCAGCAGACTCTGCCTCAGGAGGACTACGTTGGGCCGCACATTCCTTCATTCTCTCTCACTCAGGGACCACCTGCCCCCTGGCTCCACAATGCTGAGTCCAGAGTGGTTAGACCAGTGGTTGGCAAACTCATTAGTCAACAGAGCCAAATATCAAGAATGACTGAAATTTCTTTTGAGAGCCAAATTTTTTAAACTTAAACTTCTTCTCATACCACTTCTTCAAAATAGACTTGCCCAGGCCGTGGTATTTTGTAGAAGAGCCACACTCAAGGGGCCAAAGAGCCCCATGTGGCTCACAAGCCACAGTTTGCCAACCACTGGGTTAAACCATCACCATCAGGTTAGAGCAAATTCCTCCTCTTTTCTCCTGTTTTCCAATCTAGGGCAGTTTTAATCAATTTTACTGAGGTATCCTATCTAATAAAGAGATAATATGCAAATTGACCATCATTCCAACATTTGGCCAAAGATGGCCACCATAAGATGGCCAACAGGGGAGGGCAGTTGAGGGCAACCATGCCTACAGGGAAGGACAGTTGTAGGGGACCAGGCCTGCAGGAGAGGGCAGTTAGGGACAAAAAGGTCAGCAGGGGATGACCAGGCTGGCAAGGGAGGGCAGTTAAGGGTGACTGAGCCAGCACGGGAGGGCAGTTAGAAA
Source organism: Lasiurus borealis (assembly GCA_004026805.1). Classification (NCBI taxonomy): domain Eukaryota; kingdom Metazoa; phylum Chordata; class Mammalia; order Chiroptera; family Vespertilionidae; genus Lasiurus; species Lasiurus borealis. Next base: position 11,381 of record PVJN01021096.1, read on the forward strand.
CAATCAGGCCAGCAGAGAAGGTCAGTTAGGGGCAACCAAGCTGGCAAGGGAGGGAAGTTAGGGATGACCAGGCCAGCAGGGGAGAGCAGTTGGGGGTGACTATGCCTGCAGGGGAGGGCAGTTAGGGGCAACCAGGCTGACAAGGAAGGGCAGTTAGGGGTTACTGGGTCAGCAGGGGTGGGCAGTTGGGGGTTACCAGGCTGGCAAGGGAGGGTAGTTCGGGGCAATCGGGCTGGCAGGGGAGCAGTTAGGCATTGATCAGGCTGACAGGAGAGTGGTTAGGGGTGATCAGGCTGGTAGGCAGAAGTGGTTAGGGGCAGTCAGGCAAGCAGACAGGTGAGAGGTTGGGAGCCAGCAGTCCTGGATTGTGAAAGAGATGTCCGACTACTAGTGGGATCAGGCCTAAACAGGCAGTCAGATATCCCTCTAGGGCAGTGGTTCTCAACCTTCCTAATGCCGCGACCCTTTAAGACAGCTCCTCATGTGGTGGTGACGCCCAACCATAAAATCATTTTTGTTGCTACTTCATAACTGTAATTTTACTACTGTTATGAATTGTAATGTAAATATCTGATATGCAGGATGTATTTTCGTTGTTACAAATTGAACATAATTAAAGCATAGTGATTAATCACAAAAACAATATGTAATTATATATTGTGAAATATTTATTTCTAATTACAAACAAATGAAATTTTGTCTTGAATCGTGGTGTAGCATGGGTAACAGTCTTAATACGACAACGGTAAACTACATTGCTACACTTTGCTACACCGAGGAGTGGTGTGTTGGTTCCTAAGACCATGGGAAATAGGTGTTTTCCAATAGTCTTAGGCGACCGCTGTGAAGGGTCGTTCGACCCCCAAGGGAGTCGCGACCCACAGGTTGAGAACCTCTGCTCTAGGGGATCCTAGATTGGAGAGGGTGCAGGCTGGGCTGAGAGATGCACATCCCCTTTATTCCAGCCCCCGGGCACTAATTTCGTGCACCAGGCTTCTAGTAACTTACATAAAACAAAATGTACAGATTCTAGGTTTATAGGTGAATGACTTTTGGAAGATGTTATGCTCATGTAACTTCCCACCCAGTCAAGATGCACACTTCTGTGATGCAGAAGGTTCCTCGAGTTCCCTATCAGTCTTCCACCTGTCCCTCACCTTCAAACAGCCCCCAGTCGAACTCCTCTTCCCCTCAGCTTAAGTTTTCATTTACTTATGTTTTTTTGCTGGTATGTTTCTTTTTCTTTAAGCACACAATATTCATTTTTCTACTACCTCCCTCCTGCCACCATTGGTGATAATGCTGATACATGTCCACAAACACACACCTACACTTACATAGTTACGCACCCACACTTTCACACACTTCATGCAACAGACAAAGTAAATTACATATACACACCTATATGTTAGGTTAAGGAAACTTTTTCAAGGCTCAGAAAGATATTGGTCAAGGTAAGACAAAAAAGAACAGTTTTGTTTTTAGGGAACCCTTTGTGTTGGTACACATGCGCGCGCACTCCTACACACACACACACACACACACACACACACACAAGCTACCTCCTGCTCCCCTGTCAGAGTCAGAGCGAGGGGAGAAAAATCGGGATTCTTGTCCTGTCTCAAAAGTAAAAGGGACAAATTAGTTTCTTGTCAGTGCACTGCAATAAATACATTGTCATTTTTATCCCCCTGTGAATCATGGTCTCCATTTCTCCCATAACTATTGTACAGTCTGCTGGCACTATATCATTTTTTGGTAATTTTATTTTCACCAATTGTTTTATGAAATTTTTGAGTTTTATGGACACTAAAACAAATCTAGCCTGCGAGTGTTATAGCCCTTTAAATCATCGGCAGGAAATCTCAAGGTTCCTCCAGAACGTGGCGGAAGGCGGCTTTGGGGAAGAAAGATGGCCCCTCGCTTATAAACTGAGCAAAAACCCAGAGATAAGTTTGTAAAAGGGACATAGATCACGGAGGGAGAAACTGGGGTGTAAAACATCTCCCTGCTCAGCTTCTGTAAGAATAAAAATGGACTTTTATGTAGCGGAGACACTACAGGAGTTGGGGAAGGCGTACACAGCCTGGCCAAGCTTTCTCCGCCCAAACGGCCCACATCCCCGTCCAGTCGGGCCACCTCAGGAAAGCAGGACATGTCCGTGATGTACCCACCAAACAGCCCCCTGGGAAATGTCAAAGTCACACCCCCGTGCTGGCCAGTGGGAAGAGGAAGAAAAACGGATTCCAAAGCACATGTGAAAAAATTTACAAAAACAAAAAAACCAACACGATGAGAATAGCTAAATCAATTTGGGAGGAGGCTTGCCTTAGTCGCTATTAAAATGCATTATAAAGCTGCAATAATAAAACCAGTCTGTGACTGGCATAAGACTCAACAGACCAATCGATGGGATGAAAGAGTCTTGAGCAAGAACGTGGCACGTGAAAAATGAAGGATCAATGGCAAGGAATGGATTATCCAGTAAACGCCATCTCTAACCCGGGTTATTTGGAAAACAGTCTATTTAGATCTTCATCTCATTCTGGAGCTCAAAAATAAAAACCAGATGGGTGAAACCATGGAAAGTATAAAATAAAACAATACAAGGCTAGAAGGCAGTACAAAAAGAAAATTAGGTGATGCCTGGATGAAGAGGGTTTGGGCCACGACTTTGGACAAAACCCCCAAAGGGAAAGGTGGACAAACCTAGTTTCCAAAATGTTTACTTGCCTGTATTTCAAGCCCCCAAGTAAAGGTCAAGAGTCAAACTGACAAAACCTTTTTGCATATATGATAGTAAAAGGCTAATGTTGATAACTTTAAAGGAAATAACTGGCACTTAATAGAACGAAGAGATGATAAAACACTATAATTCATCAAAGAATACAAAGAAGTATCTCTTCTGCATAGGGAAACATTTCCAGCCACTCACTGTGTAACGGAGCGAGTCCCCAAAAGACAGACCACAAAGACCAACCGAATTCAAACAGGCCTAAATTTATTTCAGACTCGAATCTGGGCTCACCTAATCTGGGCTCAAACCTTAGCTGACGCAGCAGTCTGGCTCCTTTCCCCATTTAAGTGCCTGAGTTGGGGACTATGGCAGACAAGTACTGTGGGCGCAGGTGGGTAGCATCATCACTGCACCCTCCAAGCAAGAAGGTCCCTGAGTAGCTGGCTTCCCTGGCCCACAGCTGGGATGGCCCTGCCTATATCGCCACCACAGTCCCATAGCTCAACTTCACACGCTGTCCTTTATCACTTCCAGAACCTGGTTTGTGATGTGCGATTAACAGACACTGAGTATCACAAAACAGGAATACCACATCTCGATTTAAGCAGGCCCTTTGGCACTGATCCCATAGTCGTACAACCCCATAGTAGGAGGAACCGGTGGCCAGCAAGTGGTTCCTGACCCTGGCTTGGAGGTCCCAGTATCGAACATAGATGTCATAGCCACAGGACAGGAGCGTGAAAGGGGACATGAGGTCCAGCACCCCAGCCCCTGCAGGAAAGTCACTGCCCAGGTGCGTCATCAGCTGCCCACTGTTGAGGTCCCAGATTCTCAGAGAAGTACTGAGCCCACAACAAGCCGTCCCAGTCACAAAAGAATGGGCTGATAGCAATGGACCAGACTCGGTCTTCAGTCTGGATGGTGTGTAAGCACTGGCCAAGCCGGTCTGAGGCCAAAGACCATACCTTGGCTGTTCCCTGGAGCCTCTCACGATGATGCCCTCTTTGCAATCCACACAGTTCACCAGTTTCTGATAATCATCCCAGGTGGGTTGATGGGTACTTCCGGCACAGCAAACCCAGCTCACCAGAATTAGCCAACATCACTCATTCACTGGCCCGACCTTGGGCAGCCTCTCCTAGGCCCACAGACTTCATGTTCCAAAAGTTCGCACATACAGTATCACATGTTGGCTCCTCTGGTCGCACATACAGTAACACATGTTGGCTCCTCTGGTCACACATACAGTATCACATGTTGGCTCCTCTGGTAGAACTTACTTCTCTGGATGAAGCAAGCGAGCATACTTCCAGGTCTCCCTGTCTTCCCTGGACATCACGGCCGTGCATCAGGGATTGCCACGCAGGGTTTAAAGACGATATCATGTCAGGTAGGGCCTGGCTGCGGGGCTGCCAGGGGCTCGAATGGTAAGAGCATCGACAAAGGGGGAGTCCCTCTTTTTATACCCATTCTGCTTCCCCTATTGGCTCATAGATGCTGACTCGTCAATCTCTAATTGATTCTCAGGCAGCAAGGGACCAGCTAACCCAGGAGGTTCCTATCCTAACAAACTCAGGTCAGGTGTTGTGGTCTGGCTGAAGATTGCAGTTAATCAGAGGCAGGTTCACACTTTTAACCCTGATTCTGAACCTTCCCCTCCCCCTTCTTTAATCGTTTGCAGGCCTGGCTTTAGGGGAGGAAGTGTCAAGCCTCGCCGTGAGGGGATTCCTCAGTAGTTCCCAATTTCAGTCACTACAACTGTGATGGTGAATTTTATGTGTCAACTTGGCTGGATCATGGGGGTGGGAGGGAATTGGGGCAAACATTATTCTGGGTGTTTCTGGGTGAGATTAACATCTGAATTGCAGGCTGGGTGAAGCAGATTGCCCTCCCAAACGCGGGTGGGCCTTGCACAGCTAGTTAAAGACCTGAGGAGAGCAAAAAAGCCGACCCTCCCTGAGGAAGGGAGGAGCTTCCTGTCTGGCGGCCCCTGAACGGGAAGATCAGCTCTTTCCTGCCTTTACACTCAGACTGATCCATTGTTCTTCCTGGGTCCTGAGGGTGCTCATCTTCATCAGCTCTCCGGGCCCCAGCTTACACCCTCACCCTGCAGGTCAGCCTCCATGACCTTGTGAGCCAGATTCTCAAAATAGATAGATAGATAGAAAGAGAGAGAGAGAGAGAGAGAGAGAGAGAGAGAGAGAGAGATAGATGATAGATAGATAGATAGATAGATGATAGATAATAGATAGATAAGAGATAGATAGGTAGATAGATAATAGATGGTAGATAGATGATAGATAGATGATAGGTAGATAGATGATAGATAGATAGATAGATAGATAGATAGATAAGATAGATGATAGATAGACAGATAGATAGATAGATAGATAGATAGATAGATAGATAGATAGAAACATCCTTTGGGTTCTGTTTCTCTGAGAACCCTGACTCATATACTGTTCCTCAGTAATCAGAATGAGATGTGGATTGATGAGGTTAGAGCAAATTTTCCAACTCCAGGCAATGAAAGGAGATGTCGGGGCCAAACCTGGAGCCGGGTAGGCGGGTGAGTTCCCCATACTGGACATCAAGGAGGCAGGGACGAGGTGGGGTCTATGATTGATACTTACTTGTAGGTCCTGCCTGCCCAACTTCCACTCCTCTGTACGCTGGCGCCAGCACCCTGATTTTATTCTGAGCCCCAGCCTCCTCTCAGCTCTGGCCACGTGGTGTGCCTGGGCTGACCCACCTCCGTGGGAGCACCACACATGCCCTTCCAGGCCAACCGCGCCGCTCTGCGGGACCAGGGACGGTTCCCACCAACAGGAGCCGATCCCGGGGGCTGCGGGACTGTCAGGAGAAGTAACAGTCTTCTTCGCTCCGGGCTTGCTAAGCAGTGAGGGTGGGAGTCGAGGGCTGTACTTGACATTTGTCTGAGAATCAAGGACACAGGACGGAAAGGAGTCCAAAAGCTGCCGCTGGTCAGTCCCCTCTCTCTAGACATTTCAACCAAGTCCTGGCAATGGAGTTCAGAGCGCGGAGAGGAAAAACAGGAACAGGACTGAAACCAAGGGCAGAGGTGAGTGACAAGGGAGAAGGAGGCTCAGTTCTGAGAGATGCTCTCGAAGGGGTAGAGGCTGAAGAAAAAAGCTGGCCCTCCAGAGCTTTCCCAAAGTCTGGGACCCCCGGCACCCAGAGAAAAAAGATGGGGGCTGCTGCCACTCTACCCGGAAGTGCCTCTCCGCAGCCAGGACTCTGCCTGCCGTCTGGAAGTTCACCGTGCCAACACTATCAGCGCCTCCAGCCAGCCCCTCACCCCAGCGGGGGCATGAAAGCCACTGCCCTCCTTAGTCAAGTGCCAGTGGAGCTCGCTATCCTCAATGACCTTTGCAAAGAAGAGCCCTGTCTCCTTCTCCCTCGTCGCCTCCCTTTCATTTCCACCAGCACCAGCTCCTCATTCACCCCCTCTAGTCCCTCCAAGCTTTGTCAGCTCCACTTCCTACATGTCCCTCCTCCATCCTCACTGTTCCCCGCCTCCCCGGAGCCCCAAACTCCATGCTCTCCCCTGGACCATACAACAACACCCACCTCCATCTTCCAGCTCTCCTTCTCCCCCCTGTCCTCTCTGAGCCCCTGCAGACGCCTCTCTGAACCCGGAGTCTGGATCCGGCACTCACCTGGGTCAGGCCTCCTGCAGGTTCCCCTGCTCACAGCGTCTTTGCTTTTGCTCCTCAGTCCCAGCACATCCGGTCCCTGCTGAGGCGCCGTCACCTCCCTCCTCTCGCTGCACAAGCCCCGCATTTTTTCTCTAGCACAGTGGTTCTCAACCTTCCTAAGGCCGAGACCCTTGCATACAGTTCCTCATGTGGTGGTGACCCCCAACCATGAAATTTTGCTACTGTTATGCATCGTGATGTAAATATCTGCATTTTCCAATGGTCTTAGGCGACCCCTGTGAAAGGGTCGTTCAACCCCAAAGGGGTCGCGACCCATAGGTTGAGAACCGCTGCTCTAGCAGGTCTTTCAGTTCAGTATACTGTTTGCCCTGGTATAGTATAGAATAGAGTGCACACAGAAAAGGGAGCAGCTGTACGTGCAGAGATCTACAAAGTGAACACATTAAAGTTGTTTTTAATCCTCAGCCAACGAGGGAGGATATTTTTCCCATTGATTTTTGGAGAGAGTGGAAGGGAAGGGGGAGGGAGAGAAAGAGAAGAAATACGAGTAGAAAAACATCGATGTGAGAGAGACACATTGATTGGTTGCCTCCTGCACGTGTGCAGATGGGGGAGGGAGGATATAATCTGCAACCCAGGCAGTGCCCTGGACCTGGATTCAAACCCGAGACCCTCCGGTGTGCAGGCCGATGGCTCTAACCACTAAGCAAGCTGGCCAGGGCAAACCCAGATTTTAACAGGAGGACAGAACATTATCAGGGTCTCCAAACCCCTCCGATGCTCTTCTAGTCACTTTCTGGCCATTTTCAGAAGCGGACCTGTGTCTTCTGTTTCTGGTGTGTGTGACTCAACATAATGTCCGTGAGATTCCGTGTGCAGCAAGGACTCTGTGTTCACTGCTGCATAGTATTCCAGCGAATGAATGAAGATACCACAGTGTGGTTATCCATTCTGGGGCGGTGGCCATTTGGATCTCCTCCAGTTTGGGTGACTATGAATAAAACTTCTCTGAGCATCCACATCTGTGTGCACACTTTTTGATAGACGCGAGGATTCATTTCCCCTGACCCTGGTCCTGGCATTTCAGCTGCGGCCACTGTGCCTAGGAAGGAAGCAGGCAAAGTGCACCTAATGAGGCTTCCAGACAGAGTGTCCTGAGGCTTGAGGAGGGACAGTACAAAGGGTGCACATGCAGGCAAGTGCGCACGAGTGTGTGCGCACGCACAGGGAGGTGTGCCCGGGTGTGTGCACACACAGCTTTGCAGCTGTACTCAGGAGCACACCTAACCACACCCATCCACAGATGTCACGGCTCTGAGAAGTCTGTGAGCCAGGCGCGCCCAGGCACACACTCCCACACCAGCAGTCCATGTGCACACACCTCCCAGGTGTGTAACTCCCGACCCTGTGTGATCACACAAGCACACAAACATCCACACGGGAACTGTTGGATTTGTCTCCACTGGGCTGTTTTCTGCTTCCAGAAAGATAAATGTCCTCCTCTCGGAGATGAGCTGCCGACCCCACAAATCACTGCTCCTCAGCTCCTGTGCCCTCCCACCCGAACCCCCTCCATTACTCATCCAAAGGGGAAATGCAAAGAGTAATAATAATTAGACAAGGACAAATCGCTGGGCTGGGTGGCAATGGCTTCACTCAATAAAGGGCCGTTTCCCTGGCAACCAGGACAGGTGTTGTGAGGTGGGGGTGAGGGGGACCCACGATGGGTAGGTGTGGGGAGCTGCAGGCCGGGGCTCAGCCCCTGCTTCCTTGTCCAGAAAGAGAAGTTTAGGGAACCCGGGGTCTAGGGAAGCCAGCATCCAACCCCAGCCCCCGGCACGCTCATAAATTTCATTTTCGAGGCACCCGGCAATGAAGGGAGATTGATGACCGCCTGTCAGGTCCTGTAGTCTACATTAAATGGCGCAAATCTTAGCGTTTTTTCAAAAGCTTACCGTTTGCTTCTAACGAGTTGAGATTTCCTAGGAAACTATTTCAGCTTTAAATGTGATCACATGTGCTAGATACTTGCTTTTTAAAAATCTGATCGTCTGAAAGTACATAAAGTAAAAAATTTCCACTTTTTTTTTTAAGTCCAGCTTTATTCCCCAGAGGTAGCATCGTTTCCCATTTCTAGAACCTTCGACAGGCACATACACACACAGATACAGGCAGCAGGGAACTCGTAGATCTACCTCTTCCATAGCACTGCCTGCCACACACTGCTCTCAGCACCTTATGTCCACTTGCTCATTTAACACCCTAATAACCCTGTACAGTGGATACCGTTGTGTGCTATTTTTCAGATGAGAAAGATGAGGCGCCGAGTCCAGTGAGTAGCAGAACCGGGGTACAACCCCAGGCAGTCGGCCCCAGAATCCAGACCTTTATCTGCTGCCCTCGGGGGCCTCCTGTAATCCCTAAGCTGCTAACTTGTGTCTTGTTTCCTGCCTTCCTGTGCAGAGTCCTTGAGAGGGTAGAAGGAGGGGTGGGGGGAGAGGAGGGGCTTGCTGAAGAAGAGGGGGGCAAGGGAAGAGGGACACGAGCTACAATCAGGGGTGCTGGGCCACCCTCCCGGGCAGCACCCAGACACGCTGGCATGAATGATGTTGTTCTTGGACCCAAATACATCTGTTGCTCCCACAAGCCCAGCCTCAATACAGTGGCACATTCCTTAACAGCCCAACAACGGAAAGCGACCAGATCTCCCAGAGAATGTCAACAGTGTCAAAGCCATTACCCCTCGCACCTTCTTAAGATCCCATTAGCGCGTCATTTTTTTCTTTCATTTTCTCACTGGCACCCCCCCTCCCAGTGTCTCTCTCCTCCTAACCCAGTGGTTCTCAACCTTTCTAATGCTGCGACCCCTTAATGCAGTTTCTCATGTTGTGGTGACCCCCCAACCATAAAATTATTTTCGTTGCTACTTCATAACTGTAATTTTGCTACTGTTAATGAATCATAATGTAAATATCTGTGTTTTCTGATGGTTTTAGGCGACCCTTGTGTTTTGGTCTTTCGATCCTGCGACCCACAGGTTGAGAACCGCTGTCCTAACCAGTACACTCAACCTCCTACCTGCACACGCCTTCACTTTGCCTCCCCTCCTCTCCCACATGTGCTGCTACATCTGCCCCGCCCCTCTGACGCAGTGTGCCAGTCCCGCTCCCCGCAGTAATCATGGCTGTCATCACAAATGCTGCATCTTTGGGGTTGTAAGCAAACTAAATGGTGATGTTCGTGACAAAATGAACAAGGAAGAATTTAGCCCTCAAGCACACCTGCTCATCCCTTAAACGCAAATGGTGTGTGCTGTATTATGTGTACACACATGCATATATATGTACACACACATGCCATAGGCAAATGGTAGTGCTATGCCATGTGCATATAGGTACATGGTGCTGGAGCACATGCATCTACGGATGTGCAGATGCGTGCTGTGTGCAAACGGCGGTGCTGCAACGAGCACACGTACCCACACCCCCATACCAAGTGGGCTCCGGGCTCTGGGGCCCAGGCCTCTGTCCAGCGAGAGACTCAGGCCAAACAGCAGGCAGCAGGCCTCCCTCCCGCGGGCCTCAAGAAACAAAGACAGTTTAGCAAGAACTCCCCAGCTAAGCGGTTTTTTTAAGACCTTCAGCCAGCGGCCGCCTGGCTGAGCTGAACGTCTCACTTTATTAGTGAGTTTGGCCTTGGGTGTCTGGCTGTTTGATCAATCCTGCCGGGGGTCAGTGATATTTCCTGCGGGCCCCCACCCCCGCCCCTGCCTCCCGCGCACCTGATGAACAGCGGTGCCCCTGGACCGCTGATCACCTATTGATTTTCGCGCAGGAGGCTGCAGCCGCCGCCAGCTGCCATCTCCAGCCCTGTCACCGGGACCCCTTGGTGACTAACTGATCCCCCAGGCCCCTCCCAGGCCCCCCTCACTTCAGACCCAGCTCCCTCCCTGCTGGCCCATCCTGCCCCCCTCACTTTGTGTCCAGTCCCTGCCCTGTCTCCCAGGGCTGAGTGCTAGAGCCACGGACACCCAAGTCAAAGTCTTTTCCTGCCCCTCCCCCTGCCCTGACCATGGCCTGCCTTGAAATCCCAGCTGTATGGCCTGGAGCACATCACCTCAACCCCCTGTGCCTCGGTTTCTTCATTTGTAAATCTGGGGCATATCAGAACCTACCCGTCCTGTATTGAAGACAGCAGTGTCCAAATTATGTTCTGAGTCCCTTCCGGAGTGTCCGTAATAATTAAAACTGTGCTCATAAAAATGCTAAGATGTTATTTGCCTTTTTCATTTTGAATTAAGTTGGGTTATTTTCACTCTCGGCGGAGTGTTCCAGAGGCTGCAGGCCACGTGATAGTCACACACCTGCATGCAAAAGCAGCTACGGGAACCAACTTTCCGTGAAGGCTGACACTGTGGAGGCCTGCAAAAACGTAAAACGTGCCACGCTTCCTTCTCCCTGTTTTGTGTGGGGGAATGTAGTCAGACCTCATCAAATATTTATGTGAGCATGTGATGTGTTTATTATTGTAATTTTAAATTAGCGACATATATTACAGTTTCTCAGCTGTAACAGGGACAGATCTGCCCGGCATGGCCAAGAGCACTTTGAGATCCTCAGTCACTTCTAACAGCGTAGAGAGCTCTTGAGACAGACCAGTTTGGGAACTGCTGAGACCAGAAGCCGGCACAGTGCCTGGTTATTATTACTCATTATAAGTAGGAGTCATTATCAATGCGAGTTCAGCATGTGAGCCTGGAGTTCTCGTGGGTGTGGGCTGGAGACCCTGATTAGGGACTGAGTTCCTGAAGCCAAATGGCAAAGGTGGGGTCCCTTCTGCTGGCTCCTGGAGCCCTCCCTGCTCTGCTCCAGGCAGCCCTCCCCGCCTGGCACTCACTGTCAGCTCGGGGTTCCGGCCCCAGCGTCACAGAAAGGGCGCACCTGGCGGACCTTCAGCCGGGCACCCGGCGTGGCTGCCTTGCGCTGCGCGCCTGCTCAGAGCCGCCCGGAGAGAGGCAGTTGGTGCCAAGCGGCCGCGGAGATGTGACAGTAATCGCAGCCGCCAGGTGTCCGCATGCGCAAGCACTTCAGAAAAGCTGTTATTTGATCCCAGCAACAATCCGATGGGCTGTTTTGAAATGCACCTGGGATTTTATTGTAACGGGGTTTGGTGCGATGACAGACGTGAAGGCCACTGCGTTGGAAGAAGAGGTTAGCACTCAGAGTTTCTGAGAAGAGGGCACACCCCACCCTGCAGGAGAGCACCGGGGTAGTCAGGAGGGAAAGGAGTGGGGGGCTGGCCGGGGCCAGAGCATCACCTGTGGCTTCCCAGGAAGGAATGAGCCCACAACCATGAGAACTCCCAGCTCAGTGGACATGGCTCAGGCTATAGGGATGTCCTCCTTGTCTGGTCCCTGTATCTGGCCCTGGGGTGATATATTAGCTTGCAGGGTGAGGTCAAGGAGATGGAGTGGTTAGTTTGCCAATGCAACGTGCACTCCAGGAGGTTGTTTAGTTAATCCTGGGAGAGACAGGCCCCCTGTCGTGTCTGCAGGTCCAAGTCCACAAGATGCACAAGCATCAAGAGACACCCACAATTAATGCAGGGATGTATACTGTTATTGTCCTCATTTTAAAGATGAGCAAATTGAGGCAAGGGCTTAGTGTCATGTCCAAGGTCCACAGCTAGTACGTGGTGACAGCAAGACTTGAACCCAGACACCGTGGGCCCCAAGGCCAAGCCCTGAACCTCACCACACGGCACTGCCTCGTGCCAGCACTGCTTCCCAGGTGGGGCTGGTTTCCATGAGCCTAGGGCATGGCCGAGGCCTCCGCCTCCTGGCCCTGGCACAAAGGGTCTCAGCCCCAGCAGCAGGTTATAGCTCTGAGCACCGTGACCTTGCGTAACGCTGCCTGGTGGGTGCCAGTCTTGTTCCACTACCAGGTTCTCTGGCCACTCGAGACTCCAGGAGAGACGGTTGCCATGAGAGAAATGTGGACTCGGGGTTCCCTGCCCTCAGATTGAGTACGGCCCACCTGCTCCTCCTTCCAGGTTCCCGGGTCTGCCAGCCCCTGGCGGTGGAGCAGGGTCCACTCTGAAGGAGCTGGCAAGCCAGGTCAATCACTAGAACTCCGTAAAGGTCAGCTGGGATTATTTGTTGGTTATTATCATGAACTTGACCTCTAAACTGGGAGATTCATTCCTTCCTCTGGGCAGAGTGGGCAGAGCAGAGGAGGACCCAGTCATGGGCGATGGTGGGGAGGCTCCTTCCATTCCGAGGCGCTCAGGGGGGGTCCACCGCCGCTGGGAGCATGCCTGGTGGGCAGGTGGTGAGGCTGCACTGGCAAAGCCGCCGGTCTGGCGGCCTCTGGGCACTCGCTGCCCAACCGCCCGCAGGACCAGGAACAGGACAGGTTTGTCTGGGGGGTGCAAACGTGGGGCGCCAGCGCCCCCTGCCGACCGCCGCACGCAGCACCGGCCCGCGCGTCCCCTGGCATCCACCGGTGCTAGGGACAGCGGATCCCACAGCCCGGCTGGGATTGGGGTGAGGAGATGTCGGTCCTTGCTCCCCAGCAGGCCGGCCCGCGGTTGAGAGCACCGACGAGCCTGGGGGTGTGGACCCAACGCGAGCTGCGCCCTCCTTGGGCAAAGCCTCGGTTCCTCCTTGCAAAGGACAAAGAGAAAGGGGGCTCGCCTTTCCCCTCCGCCAGGGTCTCCCCAACCTCTTCCCAAACCTTGTCCTTGCGTTTCCTCCGGACCACCTCCCCCCACCCACCACCCACCACCACCCCCACGGGCGTGACCTTTTCTGCAATTACAGTCACAGGATGCTGCTCCTCTGCTTCCTTAAGGGGAAATGGATTTTGCATAAAACATGGCTTCACTGTTAGAATAAATCTGGGTCAGACAGACCCAATGGAGCTGACCAGGTCAGCGCCACCGACTGCCCTGGAGTCACAGGGGATGGAGGCTTCCGATCTCCAGGCGGGTTACCCAGAAGGGGCCAAGCATCCCCCCAAGATTACCGTGTGGGTCTCAGTGCCAGGCTAGGCTTCAGAAGCCCATTAGGCCATCATGGCCCGAGTCGGGTGTGGTGGGCTGGGCAGGTGTGCAGGGGGCTGCAGGACAATCACCCCAAAACTTGGTGGCACAAACACGGCCGTTTTATTATGCAAACAGATTCTGTGGGTTGGGACCTCACACAGGGCAGGCACGGTGGGATGGCTTGTCTCTGTCCCTGGGTGTCTGTCTGGGTCTCAGCTCAGGGCGATTCAGAGGGCTGGGGTCTGGCAGGTGTAGCCGGGAGGAAGCGTCTCCATGGGCATCCTGGCCCCAGGAGAGGCTGCGGCAGGGCACGGACCTTTACCCCAAGTCTGGCTGGAACAACGGATTAATCCATTGGCAAAAACCAAGGGTCAAAATCTTACTCCACCTGGGCCCATGCAGAGCAGGGCCGGGCCCGGTCACAGTCCAGGGGAGCCGACCTTGGTTCATAAATCTGGGGACAGGAGACCTGCCCTCTCTCCCTGGTCGCTGGTTTCCACGACCCCACTCACCCCCGGGCCAGTCCCTGTTCCAGAATCTGCCCTCCTTCTGAATCTGCAGCCCACGCCAGGCTGATTTATAGTACCTTTCTCTGAGCGATGAAAATTTTAGAGTAAGACTTAAATTTAACAAGTTCCCTGGTGGCCGCTTCCATTTGCATGCTGCCTCACTAACCTGGCCCAGATTTCTCCTCCCTGTGAGGGAATTCCTGGAAAAGCGGACCCCGGTGCTAATGAAGAGGATTCTAAATGGCCAGCCGGCCGGTAGCAAACACAGCTGAAGTCTGTCGGCTCCCTGGATGATAAAAGGTCAGCAAGGGGTTTTCAAAGCCTTGGCATATCCTGTTCTTTTTAGCCTCATAATGATCCAGGCCAGTGCTGACGCTAAGAAGGTTCCAGAAGCACTGGGCCATGAGCTGAGGTAAAGGGACAATGGTCCCTGTGGGTGGAGAACACAAATTCCATCTTAAGGATGCTGATTGGCAGGAAGGACTCACAATGGCATCCTCTGTCCTACAAGTCCCTGGCTTGGAAATCCGGATGACCCGTGTCCAGATAAATCCCACGAGCTTCCCTTTTTTTTTTTTTTCCTTTCCTCATGCCCATCCTCCCCTACCTTCTCCAGGCAACCCTTCTACTGTTGGTTTGTACGTGTTTTTGCAAACGCATTGTTTCTTGTGTGCACATATTTTTAGTGTCTGTAAATGATAGTGCTGCATCTTTTTTTTACTTTTGTAAATAATTTTTTTGTTGTTGATTGCAAAGAGGAAGGGAGATAGAAACATCAATGATGAGAGAGAATCATTGATTGGCTGCCTCTTGCATGTCCCCTACTTGGCGGGGAGGGAGGGGGGAGAAGATCAAGCCTGCAACCCGGGCATGTGCCCTTGGCCAGAATCGAACCTGGGACCCTTTAGTCTGCAGGCCGATCGATGCTCTATCCACTGAGCCAAACCAGCTAGAGCCGTTTTTTACTTTTCTAACTCAGGTATTTTTAAGGTCCACGGCAGATGTTGTCTGTGGCTTGAAATTGCTCTGTGGTGCTCCGTGGTGTGACCCACAGAATTTCCCTGCACATCGTCCCAGTGGTGGACATTACTGCACCCTTCCCACAGGCACACTGGGTGAGCATCCTTAGACACGTCTCCTTACGGACCGAGGTGAGGACTTTGTTGGGGGCATTTACCCACACGCGGAGTTTCTGGAGAGTGGGGCAGGCACATACGTCACTGGATGAGTTGTATCGGGTAGCTCTCCAGGATGGCCACAGGAGCAGAGCAACGGCGTCCCGCCATCCCTGCCAACACTTGGCATTACCGCTTTTAGAATGTGCGCGAATCCGATGGGTACAAAGTGAAAATCATCGCTTTAGCTTGTGTTCCTCTGATGATTGAGTTTGAACATCTCTGCACAGACTTGGTAGACCTCGTGGTCTCTTTCTATAACGTGTTCATTCCCTCGCCCACTTATTTCTATTGGGGTGTTCTTATTGTTGATTTGTAAGAGCTCCTTATATATCCTTGACAGTTAATCCTTTGTTGGCTTCAACCATTGCAAATATCTTATCTGAGCTCCCACACCTACAGTTAGGCCTTTCGCCAAACATGAACACAAATTTAAGCAAACTAAGATATGAGAAGGGGAGTAATGGAAGTAAAATGAAATGGGAGGTACATGTGAAAATGAACTTAAAATCAAGTTATTAAAATGAGAAAATAAAAACAATGAAAGAATATATTTACAGAACAACAAAACTAAATGAGGTTTCTTTTGTATAAGTACAAAATAAAAGTTAAAAACAAATAAGTAGAGTGTAAAAAGAAAGGACAAATAAGTTAAAGTAAATATTAAGATAAAAATACTTTTTGTTGTTATCAATTCTCACCTGAGGATATATTTTTCCATTTATTTTTAGGGAGAGTGGAAGAGAGAAAGACAGAGAGAAACATCAAGCTGGGGAGGAGCCTGCATCCAAGGTATGTGCCCTTGACCAGAATCGAACCCAGGACCCTTTTGGTCTGCAAGCTGATGCTCTATCCATTGAGTCAAACCGGCTGGGGCTAAAAATCCTTTTAAAAATCAATATAAAAAAGAAGCAACTTTATGATTAAAAAGAAAAAAAAAAGGAAGTGGGAGGGGCTGGTCTTTGTGGCCATTTTGGGGACATCATCCTGTGCACCAGTAGTTCCAATTGTTTGTAGATTCCCTGTCAGGGCACATGCCTGGGTTGTGGGCTCGATCCCCATAGCGGGCGTGCAGAAAGTAGCCCATTGATGTTATGCTCCTAGACCGATATTTCTCCCTCTCCCTTCTTCTCTCACCAAAAACCAATAAAAATATTCTTTTAAAGGCCAGGAAAATAATGAAGAAGTCAAAGAGGTAAAAATGAAGGGATGAAGGATACTCGCAAGTGGAAACAACAAAAAAACAACAACAAAGAAGAGCTAAGAGCGAACACAGTAACTATGCTAAGTGAACCCAACTGTACTCCCAAACAGAAAACGCAGCAAGTGGGAATGGAGAGAGAATAACCAAGTGATGGCGGACTGCAGCAGGGTCCAGATGCAGTGTTCCCGAGGCAGGAAGGAGCCTGTGCTGCCTTGAATCATGTCAGGTATCGCCCATCAGACTGGGGCCAGGCCTGCATTCAGAGGCGCTGCCCAGGCCTTGGGGCAGCAGCTGTGCTGGACCCTTGCCTGGCTACGGAGACTCTGGGCATCACCACTGAGCCCTTCCCACCACACCCACTGCCTCCTGGACCTCCCCAACTCCTGTGCTTGCTCCTTGTCTTCAGCAGAACCCGGGCCAGCGGGAAATGCTGCATCAGGAATCTCTTTGGCAGGCAAGGAGGCAGCCATTTGAACAAGTCCAATGCCACCCAACCGTGCACCAGGTACCAGCTCCGTGATTCACCAGGGACGGCAGCATGTGATCTTGTCAGCGGGAGCAGTGACTGAGGACCCAGGGACAAGCCCTCCCCAGGCCTGCCATGTAGACTCCAGCTCCTCCCACCAAGTGGCCCGCTGTGTCCCAAACGATGTTGTGGCCAGTTTTGATGACAGAAAAAAATAGAGTAAGCTGACAGGAAGTTGAGTTCCAACACCCCCTTCAGCACAAGTTGGAAGGCCAAGGAAAAGTCCAGATGAGTTCTTGGAGAGTGGAAATCCCAGTCTGTCTAACAGAACAGTAAGTGATCCAGGGGCCAAGTCCTGCTCATCTGAATCCTTCCAATTATGTAAAGACAGATCCCCCAGCTGCTCCCGCTCGCGTGAATTCCAGGTGCTTGGCAGGGCAGACCCGTTTTCCCAGGGCCCTGACCCTGACGCTTGGTGCTGGTGCTGCCAGCTGGCCCCCAGTCTGCTCAGCCCACCATCCCAGTGGCTCCCAGACTTGGGGATTTCATCAGTTGGTATTTGTTTTCGTTTTGGTTGATTTTTAATTAGGAGACTGATGTAAGACTGTTAGTATTTTATTGTTCTAAGGAAAACATTTTTTAAAACTACCATCATTTTCTAAAAGAACATTTCAAACCAGAGAATAATTTTGAGCTCATTATCCAAGTTCCTCATTTTGACTGGGAAGCCGAGAGAAACGGTGCCCACCACCAGGACCTGCCTGGAGCCAAATTCCAACCACCCTGCCCTTCACGCAGCTCCCTGGCATCCTGTCCCATTCCCAGCTCAGAAGCCACTGGGGATGGGGGTAGGGAACTGATCACAGGGATTTGGGGGAATAGAATGGGTTTGGAATAAGAGCTAGGCACAAGATAGGGCACCACCTGTGCAAAAACAGATGTCAACTGTCACTCAAATGTGATGCTCCCCCTGCCCTCCCAGCAGCTGCCTCACCTTCCTCCCTGGTCTTAATGTCCTCACGTCTTCAAGTCCTGTCCCCAGCAGGAGGCCTGGCTGGCCCAGGGGATTCCTTGGGAGACCAGCCGTGGGAAAGAACCTCAGGACATTAACCACAAGCACAGAAATCTCCCGCCTCTGAGCCTGCGGGACCCACTGCCCACCACACTCTCCAGCAGACGCCCCCCACCTCTCCCGCAGCACAAGAAGACACCGCAGTATTGGAGAAATTCCACTAACGATTCTGAAAATCCATGTCGAGCCTGAGGGGACGAATTCTTTGGGAACCACTTGGGGACAGTCTTATGAGCTGCTAGGTGATCACCATCTCTCAGCCAGGCCAGAACATCATTCTTTGACAAGGTGTGTGGTTCTTCAGATGCCCATGAAGGCTGTGGCTTTATAGCGACAGTCTCCGTGGACTGCAGCGTAACACAGCTAGGCGCCTACCCTGGGTGGCGCTCTGAGAGGTGGGTGCAGGCAGATGTGCTCAGGACCAGACACCTGCAGGCAGAGGCAGCCAGCGCCGCCGGGCTCCCCTAGGCTGCGCCCCGCAACGTGGTCTCTCATTTTGGATTTCTGGTCTCACTCAGAGGGTGTGGATCCGCACACTTTCCTCCGTCCACCCCAACAAAAGCTTATGAGGACCAGCCATGCCCTGAATTCAGACTTTCTACAGTGAGTACTTCAGACCTCTCTACAGGAAGACCCCAATGGAACGCTGGCAAGAATCCCTGGGTCTTCATTTAAACCGCTTTCCGTGGTTGGCTGCAGTGTGGTCTTGAGGGCATGTGGTCATGTGACCTTGCTGGGTGGGCTTCCTTGTCTAGCTGACCCCTAAAGCTCCTGCATGCCATGGCATCAGGTTTCTTAGCTAATGTCAGGCCCTCACCTGGGAGAATGAAATGGACCATCTTAAATCACAGACCATGACAACCGGGGTGGCAGGGAATACATTTACTTTAGGTAAAAAGGTTTACTATTATTAACAGGTTATCACTATTATTAACACATTTATAAAATGTAAATAAAATGGCATACATGTTTGGTGCCAAAGTGGCACGTACATACTAAGATCAGTACAAAAATAAACTTCCAAACTACATGTTCTTGAATGTCATTGAAACAGGAAGGTGACCAAATCTGGGCAGGTCACGTGTTGAAATGCCAACCTCTCAGCAAAGAAGCCTGGGCAGCAATGAAACCAGCCTGCTGGAAGAGCCGCCCGCGTTCGCACAAGAACCCGGCAAATGAACAAAAACAAGTGCGTAAGTTCTGTTCCTGAGCTAGAGAAGCCGAGCCTCTACGCTGCTGGGTTCCTGCCGCAGAGGGTCCCCGTGGGGCTGAGCTAACGGATGTTCACGAGTGCTTCGGTGGTGGCAGGGGACAGGGTATCTATCATACGCGGAGAAAGCTAGCCCGCTTCTGAAACAGAAACCGTCTGCTAACAAAGAACAGTGCTTGTAAGTCATCACCAACCCTTGTGAGTCTTCTGGCCATAGGTAAACAGGGATGTGTGCGAAAGGGGGAACCGGAAGCTGCTTGGTCTGGGAGCCCTGAGTGATTTGGGTGGAAATCAGTGTTTCCAGGGTCTCTCCCTTGGAGATTCACAGATTCCCACCTGGCAGCGGCCCTCACTAGCCAACAGAGCCGTGGCCCCCGGGAGAGAGCAGAGCCAGCCCAGCTAACCCTCTGTGCACCCGACATGGTGCCTCAACCGGCAGCGGCTCACTTTCCTCCTCGGTCCCCACTAAGCTGGGCCAGGATGGTGTGCCTATTGGGAGTGGCAAGCTTGATCAGTGAGGGTGCCAACTGACCAAAGAGCAAAGCCCTGCCATCTCCCACTCCGCCTGGGTGCAGCACAGCAGGGTGCCTGCCCGTGCACAACTCCTCTGGGATCCCAGCGAGGAATGAAATGCTGAGGGGAGCAGAAGAGGGGGCCAAGGAATGGGCGGCGGTCCCCATCAGAGACGCTGAAGGTCCACAGGAGCCAAGGACAGCTCCCAGCGCCTGGAGCGGGGCAGCAGCATGGAGGAGCGGGCCCCAAGCAGCCCAGCTCTGCTCACTGGTCTTGGACCTTGGTCCTTTTGGCTTTTAGGGACAGGTGCTGCAAGAGAAAAGAGAATCTCGTAAGTGGGGCTGGTTAGACAAAGAAACCAGAGTTCAACACTAGTCCCACAGAAATAGCCAAATCAGAGCTTCCATCCGGGTCACACCTTGGTTAGTGCCGTGCCCCTCATGCGTCTTCAGGAGAAAAGCACCAGTGAGCAAGATAAGGCCTGCAGTAAGCACACAGCCCGAGGCCCAGCCCACCAGGGCTCAACCTGGGCACACAGGCTGTGCGGATGCTGTCAGTGAGACTCGGTCTCCCTCTGCCCAGCCCTCAGGACAGCACTGCAGCCAAACACCTGTGCCAAGGGGACTGGCTCAGGCTGGATGTCACCTCGTTTCCATGAATTCCTTAAGAATGCGCAGGGAAAGGTATCCTCTCCCTACCAACAGGAACAAGGAGACGCATTATTTTACTGAGCATCTCAGATGCAGGCACCTGTGATCCAGGTCCAGGCCCCAGGAAAAGGGTACCTCCTAGTGACAGCAGGTTTTTCCACAGAAATGTTGCTCTCTACCAGCATAAGTATCATAGGAAGCATAACTTTATAACCATGGGTATCAGATAACAGGACTGACGGAGATAACATTCTTTACTTTCTAAGGCAGCAGTTTTCAACTTTTTGCATATCATGGTTGGTACTTTTGCATCTCTGAAATTCTGCAGCATACCAAAAATATATATAATTTTTGCTGATCTGACAAAAATATAGGTATAATTTTGATTCATTAACACCAGACAGCTATTGTTGTGTTGGCTGCTCATTTTTTATTTGACATCCTAAGGGAAAAGCTATCAGTGCACCTGACTAGTCAGGTATTATGTGTTGTTTTTGTTGTTTGTTTTTAAATATATTTTTGTTGATTTCAGAGAAGAAGAAAGAGGGAGAGATAGAAACATCAATGATGATAGAGAATCATTGATTGACTGCTTCCTACATGCCCTCTACTGGGTGATCGATCCTGTAACCCGGGCATGTGACTGATCAGAATTGAATCTGGGACCTTTACAAGCCAACACTGTATCCACTGAGCCAAACCGGCTGGGGCTGGGGCAGGTATTGTGTGTTTTTAAAATTCTTGCAGCACACCGGTTAAAAATCGCTGTTCCAAGGTAAAGCCTAAAGTGCTAAAAACCTAAGTTTTAAATAACTTCAGTTCACCAACTGAGGTATCTCTGGTACCTCATAAACAAACAACCAAGAGATACCTAAGGCATGTTACCCTAACACATGGTGAGGTGAGATCTTCACTGGAGGAATTGCAGCCCTGACTGCCAACAGTGCCAGCCTGTCATCCCCCGCTACTCAGTGCCTGAACCCCGTTTCCCAGCACATCCACTGACTCAAGACAGCAATCCCCATGGCCATGGCCAGCAAAGAACCGAGGCCCTGGAGACCACAGGGTGCTGAAGACAGCACACCAGCGAGCAGGACAGAGGGCTGTGTGGACAGGACACACGCGTAAATTTCTAACTGCAGATGCCCAAGAAAGGACCGGTGGAGGCTCTTGCAAAGGTGCTGGTTTAGAGGTTTTCCCCAGACTCCAAAGCTATTTCTAAGAATCAGGCAAAAAAAAAAAAAAGGTAAGGACTGAAAGGCAAATCTCTGAACAGGCCACCCTGTTTTTCTCCCTGGCTCTAGGTCTTGTGGAACTTTTCTCAATGATCTCACTGCACTTGCTGTGACCCCTACAACTAACGTTAGAACTCCACAGCCTGAGCTTGGGGACGGGAGATGACATCACCGTGCCTGTGGACCATGTTTGGTGCTCATTTCTGGGAAGAATGCTGAGTCTAAACAAAGCCGACTCGGGGCCATTTCAGCCTCTTTACAGGGTGAGAGTGACACTGAAAATCATTGGTAATGGAAAGTCACCTAAGGTGCCAGGAACAGAGCCGGGCATGTCACGAGACACTACGCTATGTTCAACAGGCGCATCTACCATCCATGGGCACCACTGGAGGGCTGCGGGCTCTTGGAGAAAGCAATTCATTTTGGACTAAAAGTTAATAGCGGTACCTTTGGACTGTCTAGTTAGGAGGGGCTGCGGTTCTTGGGGAACTTGGGGGCCTCGCCTGTACAATAAGGTTGGTGAACCAGGCGATTTCAAAAAGCCCCGGCCGCTCTATAAATAACTGATCACACAATGATCAGAGTAGAGCTGCCGAGATGAAAAGCAGGCATCTGGAGAGAAGAGACAATACGGAAATTTGTGTTGTCATTTTCTTCAAACTTCTGGGGCTATTTGCTTTTCAACGTTGTGGGTTTCACTTAAAGAAACTGTATCTTTGAGCTGAGAAGGGAAAATGAGTCAGCTTCTAGGTAGTTCTGTTCAGCAAGAGCCTTGGCCTCTTTAGGGTTCTCCTCTAACTGCTTGCACCTCGTTCCTTTAACAAGCACGTGTACAGCTGGCCATTCTTCCCAACTTCTTTGCCTTTCTCATCACTTCTCCTGGAAAATACTTTCACTTTAGTTTATCCTATTTTGTCAGCCCAACATTCAGAAACAACGCAGTCTGCACTGTTATCAGTCCCTGCACCTGGTCTCATTATGAGAAAATGCTTAAAAATGTTTTTTGTTTGATTGGGTAAGATTTAAATATTGTAAAAAAATGTTAAAAAGACAATTGCCTTTTATATTGCAAGAGAAATGGATGAGATTCTTCCATTTACAGGTCACATATCAGATGTTCCCAGGAGCTGAACCAGGGAAGCCAGGGCTGCGCTAGGACGCCTGGAGGGACCTTCACACAGGCCGTCCTTCTCCAGCCCTGGTGTTGTGCCACGCAGAAACCCAAGCTCCGTGTAAGCAGATACTTCCACTTCTTTCAAGAGAAACCTGAGATGGCACCTCATTTTGATCTGCATCTCTCCATGGACACAGACAATAAGGGGGTGAGGGCCTGGATGAGGAGGTGGGGGCAGGCTCGGAGAGGCAAATGAGGGGAAAAGGGGACATATGTAATACTTTCAACAATAAAGATTTTTTAAAAAGGAACCTAAAATCTATATTTAATGTGAAATCTCACTATTTTTAAATGTACCAGTCAAGGGTTGAAAACACCACAGTCTGGTTATAACTCTGATGAAGTTATAGGTTTTGGATCTTCCCTCTGAGGTAAATGATGGTAAAAAACAGATAAAATATCTGATGCAAATGTTTTGGCAACAGATAGCAGTAGGGCTACAATCCTACAGGAGGAAGAAACTCAAGGTGAGCTCTACATTCATCCCAGGTCTCTGCCTAGTCTGCAAACCTTGGTACACAGAAGTATATCCTAAATGGAGAGCAGTATGTGATCAGAGCAAACAGGTCAGAAAGTTCAGGAAGCCTGAGACAGCTGGAATTCACAGAAAGGAATAGCTCCAGAAATCTCTCTGGGGCCGCCCTTCAGTCTCTGGCTGAGCACTAAGCTGCACATGCCAAGATTCGATAAGGCTGGCCAACAAAAGCGGTTGGGGAGTTGTGAGCTGACCGGGAGCGTCTGGAGGTCTGTACAGTGCGAAGACCCTGGAGTTCTGACCAGAGTGCAAAGACCTCATTAAATACCCCAGGCATTCAGTTAGGACAGCAAAAAGGTCATCATGTCATGGAAGAATGGCTACTTTAGACCAGTCCTATGAAAGATTAAAATCAAGCCTCAGTGAAATTAAACCATAAGCAATTAAATAGTGAAATTAAACTATAAGCAAATACTTTTACCCAGAATGGTCAGAGGATATGGTAATGGCTATTTCACCTTACGTGCTATTAGGGGGAGTTTCCGGCAGTTAATGGGGAATAAGTGTGTGTTTAAAAAAATGGAGAGGCAGGTTAACA
>PVJN01021097.1:0-35122 GCA_004026805.1 Lasiurus borealis
CTCTCTCTCTCTCTCCCCCCTCCACCCTCCTTCTCCCTCTCCCTCTCCCTCACCCTCTCCTTCTCCCTGTCTCTCCCTGCCTCCCCCTGGTATGTTTCTCTTGTAAAGAGAGAACAAGAAAGAGGCTTTATCAAGGCCAGTTCTAATTTTGCATCAAAGAGTAATATTGATTTCCCACCATGGCTACTGAAAATGAGAATTTCTTCCAGAGCAGGGTTTTTCCCTCACCGTGTTGCTTATCTTTTTAAAATGATTACCTGCCCTTCGGGGCTCCCAGGCTAAGATCATAATGTGCTTTGCCACCCAGCTCCGCACACAGGCCAGGAGTGGACCAGCGGCAGGCGTGTGCGCAGCCGCAGGAGGGCAACCCGGGGCCTGGGACCCCCCGGGGATGCATGCTTCTTCACACCCTATCTTTGGGCCACAGGCTTATTGACTTCCGACTAATTTTCTTGTCAGGATAATTCTTCCCATCAAGGTTTAAAACAAAGTAGGGGGTTAGTAAAGTGCTGGAGATTAGAGCCTAATGCTTTTTTTAAAATTTGATTAAGAGACCCTTATCTGGGTTCTTCGGGCCCAGTTTAAACTGGGCGCACACCTTGCTTAAAGGGACAGGCGTGTTTGTTTCAGCAAACACGTCTCTTCCCAGGTGCCTCCTGTTGTGCACCTGCGCAATGGCAGCTGCTCGATGCCATTTCTTGGATGTCTCGCCGTGGGAGCAGAGACAGTCATTTCCCAAGTGGCAGTGTGCGGTGACCTACCCGTTAGGAAACTTGGATTCACCATCATCTCCTCCCTTCCAACCTGTAGACCCAAAGGCACTTAGAGGAGAGATTGTTGAGAAAGAGAGACAACTCAGAAAGGGACACAGCACAGTCACCTGACACCCCTAAATACACAGGCTCCCTCTGACTTGAGAGGTGACCTTTTTGATGTATCTCTTATCCCCATTCTTTGCTTCTCAGGTGACACCTGAGCCCCTTCAACAGGACCTGGGAAGGCATTATCCAGTTGACAGCTCTTTTTTTTTTTAATTCAATTTGGTTCCACATGTTTTTAAAATATATTTTATTGATTTTTTACAGAGAGAAAGGGAGAGAGAGAGAGAGTTAGAAACATCGATGAGAGAGAGACATCGATCAGCTGCCTCCTGCATGCCCACCACTGGGGATGTACATGCCCTTGACCGGAATCAAACCTGGGACCCTTCAGTCCGCAGGCCGACGCTCTATCCACCGAGCCAAACCGGTTTCGGCCAGTTGACAGCTCTTAAACCACCATTACCAGTTGACAGCCTTTACCCATCTCCTTCTGATATTTTCTGTGTTATTAGCACCATCAAAAGAAAGCTCTCTCCCTCCCTCCTAGCTATATGGTTGACGTTGAAGACCAGAGAGGAACATCCCTAGAGCATCAAGTTAGGGAGGCAGTTTCCGGGGATACTGTTTTCAGCACCGAACATCTTTAATTTTTCCATCAAGTTTTCTTTCAACCTCGCTTTCTATTAAAGTCTTCTCTGAGCTAATGCAATAAATTTAGATCTGTAGGCAGATGCAAAGCAAAACTTTTGGCAAGGAGCACTCTATCAAAAGACATTGCAAATGAAATATGCTCTCCCTTGGGGATTATGCTACAGTTTAATTTAATTTGATATTTCAAATTAAATTAATTCAAATGGTTTCTGCAGTTTCCAGGGAAAACAGAACTTCATTTATAACGTTTCTGCCACCAATTGTTTAGCAGCCATCATCTATCTTAACATCGTTAAGTAAGAAAGACAAATAGTGACAAGGTAGGCGCTTCCCCTCATTTCCCAGGACCGGTCCTCAGTGGCACAATTCTTCCGACACGGGTCACTCCCGTGTAGGGCAGCATTAATATTTATTAAGATCATTGTCGCGCCGACGAATACTACCTGTGGACCCTTCTAATCTAATCATTCCCAAGCATGGAAGGAAGATGCATGGAGCCCAGTGAAAAGAACAATTGTGGAGTTTCCCATTTCTATAGATCAGGAGGCAGGTGGTGAAGGGACTTACCCAGCCCTCCTTCCTTCGGGGAACCCGGATGAGAAGAGGCAGGAGGTCCAATCACTCCTGGGCCCAGGTTCTCAGCCCTCTGCCTAATCAGGTTACGCTCCCAATTTTTAGCCTTTCACCGGGTCTTAATATCGTCTGAGCCAGGTCTACGCTGTCCAAGGCATGTCCATTCCCGAGTAAATGAATCAACATTGACATTCCATCTGGGATGCTGCGGAGACGTGCCCACGGTTGCCTTTGATTTCATTTTATTTCGGAAGTAAATATACAGCGGAGTGGCCTCTTTTCTGTCCTTGTCTTTTTGGCTTGTGGTCTCTCCTGAATAATCCAGGTGGCCAACTTGCTTTTGCAGTGTGGACAGCTGGGGTGGAGGCCCTGTGTCCTCGTGGTTCGGGATGGGTTGTGCTCCGGATCTGGTTCTGAAAACCTGAACACCTTTACTAAAGGGAAGCCCCGAAGCCCCTCGGAGGCAGAGGGGTGCGTTGGGGCTGGGAGGCCGGGTCACTGATCTGAGTGGCCTCCTCTGGCATGGACAGTGGGAGGCAAACAGTGACCAACATCTATCCCGGGAACTCTTTTGCCTGGTTTGCTTCCTTCCGCTCTAGAGCAGGTGTATTGAACAGAGGCTACTCCTCACTAACTTCCTGTTTCTCCAGTTGGCGAGGGGAAGATGGAATCACGGGGGGGTGGGGGGAAGCCCTCCATCCCTGCTGGTGCATCACGCCCACTGGCTGCAGGGGACTTCAGAGCTTTGCTGCTGGAACAGAATTCCATATTTTCACAAGAGACTCCGGAAAGCAGGGGGAGCTGTTTTCTGGGGTCCACTGCTCCTTCCTGCAACACCTTTAGGGGAAGCAAATATCCGCACCTTCCAACAACACCCGCCCTACCTCCCTTTCCTCCTACAATACACAGGGAGACACACAGTACCAGTTGTGTGTGTGTGTGTGTGTGTGTGTGTGTTTTAATACTCTCCACTTTGGGTATACGTATCCTCCTCCAAGCGTGCAGCTAGGAGAATCATGGATTCAGATTTGTCAAGAGGAATTTATTTTGCATCCCTTTGTCACGTGAACCATTCAGGAAAAAAGAATTCATAATCATTAGAATAACAACGCTTTTTAAAAATATATTTTTATTGATTTCAGAGAGGACGGGAAGAGGGAGGAAGAGAGAGAAGCATTAATGATGAGAGAGAATCATTGATCAGCTGCCTCTTGCAAAGCCCCTATTGGGGATGGAGCCAGCAACCTGGGCATGTGCCCCTGACCAGGAATCGAACTGTGGCCTCCTGGTTCATAGGTCGATGCTCAACCACTGAGCCACATTGGCTGGGCCCATAATGATATTTTATGTAGGAACAGATAAATTGTGCCCAAACTCAAATGGGTTGAGTGTTGTATGGTTCTGCGACCATTTTCAGGTACAACATCTACTGCGCTCGTTCTGCTGTGAGGATGAGGCTGTCATGCAACCATTAGTATCAGCGCAGGGATGAGCGTGTTCGTTCTACAGCTGCACAGTTAACTCACCCGCCATTAGCACCTAGCAGCCCTCAAACTCAAAAATGCAACACTAACCCCAGCGATCTTTAAGGCCGTCCTTTCAGTGCCTGCGAAAGGAATCTGCACCATCCAAAAGCAAGGGGGCTCTGGGAGATTTTCAAAAGCCGAGACCCAGAGCCGGCTGCCTGGTCGCAGGGAACAAGAGCTACAAGGTTCTGAGCACCTAGCATGAGCCTGGGAAATGTTTAAACACTATCTCTTCTTTTATCTTCGCAACTCGGACGTAAATGCCACTGTCCCTCTTCTATAAAAGAAGAAACTTGCCAAGACCGGTTTGGCTCAGTGGATAGAGCGTCGACTTGTGGACTGAAACGTCCCAGGTTCGATTCCGGTTGGGGGCATGTACCTTGCTTGCGGGCACATCTCCACTGTGGGGCGTGCAGGAGGCGGCTGATCGATGTCTCTCTCTCATCAATGTTTCTGACTTTCTATTTCTCTCCCTTCCTCTCTGTAAAAAAAAAAATCAATAAAATATATTTTTTAAAATTAAAAAAAAAAGAAACTTGAGCTACAAGGAGAAACATCTTGGTCAAGGTCACACATCTCTTGACCAAGAAGAAGGGGTTTCAAACGTGTTCTCTCTGCAGCCCACACTCTGGACTGGCTGCAAGACTCCACTTATGCTTCTCCCCAAAAATACAAAGTGAGGTGCGTGGACTTTTGTATCTCTTTTTCCATCCATCTCCCTTTCCATTCTGTTTCCTCTCTGGATTTTCTTCTTAATGTATTCGGCTAGACACTGGAATTTGATCCTAGGTCTCACTCTTTTCTCTTCTTCACTTAACAACAATATTTAGGGAGAATTCACTGGCACCTGGTATTGTCATAATTACTTGGAACAGCCTTCATCCACTTGCCCTCTGCCCAGTCTTACATTCCAACATTACGGCAACTCTTTTCTCAAAAGGGCGAGGTGTATAGAAAACCGTCTCTCTCTCTCTCTGACAAATACTAAATGGAATCCGGTTTGTTTCGCCGGGGGAAGAAAACACTTGAACGGTGTTTTGAAAGCCGCTTTAAAGTTCATAACAGAGATATGGAAACCTCCCCAGCTGTTCCCCATCGCTGGTGAGAATGGAACAGAAGGAAAAGTGGTTCGCTCAGCGCGGTAGACATTCTGATTATGTATAAGGACTTTCTGGCTGTGAAGAATTGTCAGGCAAGGCGACAATGTATGCTGAGGCAGGCTGTCCTTGGAGACCTTTCTGAATAAGACAGTTTGCTTCCCGGGGCACGCAAGGCCGAGGGCGAGTGGATTGAATGAGCCGAGGAGAAGGGCCCTTCAGTCTGAGTCCCCTCCCTCCCCGGAATGCATTCACACAGTTTGTCTGCCCTGTCACCAGGGAGTGGACGCTTCATCTTTTTTCCGGTCAATGTCACAGCACACATCTAAGATGAAATGCATTTGGTCTAAAGGATCCAAATTGATTTCCCCTGTCCAAATGGCACGTGCCCACGTCCATATGGAGAAATGAGACATGATCCTATTAAGATAACAAACTTAACTGGATTTCTAAAAAATCCCTCGTTGTGTTTAGCTCCTTAGAGATTGATGCACGTCGAGGAAAGCCATCTCTAGAGTGGGGGTCGCTCTGTTTGATGAGCACACGCACGGCAGCGGGAAGATTTGCGCATCGGTCACGAAGGACCTGGGTTCAAACCTTCGCACCGCTGCTTGCTCACCTGCACAATTCGTGTGATGCACCTGAGCATCCGCTTCCTTATATATCAAATGAAATTACTCCTCCTTCCTGGAATGGGGAGAAAGAAGTTAATTCAGTTGCGTTTGTAAATCACCTGACCAATGGCTTAGGTAAGCGGTTCTCAACCTGTGGGTCGCGACCCTTTTGGGGGTCGAACGACCCTTTCACAGGGGTCGCCTAAGACCATCGGAAAATGGCAGATATTTACATCACGATGCATAACAGTAGCAAAATTTCATGGTTGGGAGTCACCATCACATGAGGAACTGCATGCAAGGGTCGAGGCCTTAGGAAGGTTGAGAACCACTGGCTTGGGTCTTTCCCAGTAAAATGGAACCTCTCTTCTATTCATACTTGGGGTGCGGATTCTGCTCCAGCCCACCGCCCTGGAAAAGGCCTGGCTGCTTCATTCACTGCGCAGTTCGTACCCTAATTCCCAAGGCCCTCTCTGCCCAACCCCTTCAGCCTGGGCCCTCGTTTCTAAAGAGGAGGAGGTAGGACAGACGTGCCCGTCTCTGACTGCCCTCCCTCAAAGCTTAGTGTGAGCTTTGAGCCCCTGCAGGAGGAGCATGGAGCATTTTTACAGCCAAAATGGCCCACGGGGAACACGGTCATGGCGCCTTCCGGGAGCAGGCAGGTGTTCAACGGGTGGATACTGGAGAGGTGGCACCGTGGCAGGTGCACTGAGACAGGCAATGGAGGACCCACTCTCTGGCTCCAGGGTGGCCAGGGTAGCTTTTGGCCGCTCCCCTCCCTGCTCTGTGGCTCGGGAACAGATACTGTCTCTTCCGGCCCTGATCTGTGTCTGGAACCCACTTTTTAGAGTCACTGTTTTCCCAGGAGGTAGGTAGCACCTCCTTCCTTTTTCAGGTGAGGAGCCTGAGGTTCAGGGACTAGGGGCACTTCAGCCAGGACTGTGTCTAGTACACAGCTGAGCAGACAGTGGAACCCAAGGCCCGTGGACCTCAAAACGGGGGCTTGTGGGGCTTCACAGCCCTGACTCGATTTCCTCGAGTGGAAAGGGAAGTGACACTGGGCTCTCCCTCTCCAGGGACCCCGGCGCCCCGTTGTTGACTGGGACTCTGGGCTTCCTCCCAGGCTCGGCCGTCAGCCTCGGCACAGCAGCTGGAAATTATCAGAGCAGCCAAGTCCCGGCCGGCTCTCTCGCTTCCCGCCATGTGTCTCCTTTCCCCCAAAAGGCTATTCGGCTGCTCTCTTTTATTTCCCTCTTGGAGAAATGACTGGAAACTTCTTTCCTAAGAAAGACTCTTTGGTGGAGGGGGAAGTAAAGCCATCCCTTGGAAATGATCCTAGTTCTAGGCAGCGGTTCTCAACCTATGGGTCGCGACCCCTTTGGGGGTCAAATGATCCTTTCACAGGGGTCACCTAAGACCATCAGAAAATGCAGATATTTACATCACGATGCATAACAGTAGCAAAATTTCATGGTTGGGGGTCACCACCACAAGAGGAACTGAATGCAAGGGTCGCGGCCTTAGGAAGGTTGAGAACCAATGTTCTAGGGAGATGCCGGTGTGATGCAGCTGTGAACCATCTGCTAACCTCCTCTCCCCATGATCCTCTGGTCCCCCGGCACTGGGGCTCCCAACATAAAACTGGCAACAGTGGGGAGTGCAGGGTGAGCCTTCCTCGTTGAACATCCAGGGATGGGGGAGGCGAGCCACGAGTGCGAGCACCGTTTAACACAGGAGTAGAACACCCAAGCCAAACATGAACACCAGCAAGTGTGCCAGGGATGAGCCGATAAGTCATATCAGGAGGGAACGAGGGAGCCACATGGATGGAGTTGAGAAAGGATCTGGCTCCTGGGAACACCATCAGGAGCTACCAATACCTCCACACACACCGTGTAAACCGAGTCAGGGAATTAATCACCAGCATCACCGGCCCCAAAGCCGGGAAGACAGGGCGCAGGAGCCCGGGGGCGCGGAGAGGGAGGTGGGACACGCACGGTGAAAAGTTCAGAGCTGAGAGAGGCAACCGGGCAGGGGGCTGGGCTCTGTGGGGCCCTGGCTTTGCTCCACCGCCACCCCCAGAGACGGAGACCGGCGGGAGGCGAGGAGATGCTAATAGGAACACAAGTCCACGGAGGCCCAGGGAGGCGAGATGGAGGTCAAACACGATGACCTCAGCGGCCCCCCACCTGTGATGCCAGGCGCCGAGGAGTAATTACTTGCTCTTGCAAATTGCCTGGTAAACACGGCGAATAAATCAGGGAAGACGCTCAGCGGCAGAGGAGCAGGGAACTGGGGGTCCAGAGCGGCTGGAGGCGGCGGCTGGCAGGGACCCCGTGCGGAGCGGGCTTTGTCAGGGAGACTCCATCATCAGGGTGGATGGCACACTTGGCCTGGATTCGTCCACATTGATAAACACGGAGAGCGGCTTCCTGTGTCAGGCGGCAGGGCCCCCCGCCGAGGGCTAAATCCCCGTGGCCTCGCTTACCTGGCCCCCTTCTAGAAGAATCCTGTCGGTCCCTCCCCACTGCACACCCTTCCTCCACACTATGAACGGCTCCCGCCCAAGCACCGGAGCGGGGCCGGGACCCCCGTCCGCAGAGCCTGCTTAGAGGTGGCCCGTGATGCTGCTGGGAGTCGTTCCAGGCCGCGGCCAGCTCCGGAATTATTGATGAAACCACCTTTGGGGGCCTGAGTCCGGGGTTTTGCAGATGCGGTGGCGAGATTATTGTTTAAGTGGGGACTTGATCAGGCGGTGACCTAGAAAACATTTAGCTCCTTTATTGCTTTCGCAGCTTCCTCGGACTGACGCCGCCTGCTGCTCGTTGGCAGAGGAAAGAGAATGGAGAGCGAGAGAGAGGGGGGGGGCGCGCCCAGAAGGCCCCCTGGCACCGCAGGGGCGGGTCACCCTGGGGTCACAGGCCACGGGCCTCCCTGGAGTCGCCAGGACGGGAGTGACCTAAAACCATTCCGCTTTGCAGGGACTTGCTGGTTTTGACATAAAAGATCAACCTCCACATGCCGAAACTGGTTTGGCTCAGTGGATAGAGCGTCAGCCTATGGACTGAAAGGTCCCAGGTTCAATTCCAGTCAAGGGCATGTACCTTGGTTGCGGGCACATTCCCAGTGGGGGGCGTGCAAGAGGCAGCTGATCGATGTCTCTCTCTCATTGATGTTTCTAACTCTCCCTTCCTCTCTGTAAAAAATCAATAAAATATATTTTTTTTAAAAATCAACCTCTGCAGATTCAAGGAGCAGACAGATCAGTGACAGAGAGGTGACTATAAGGGAGTGGC
Organism: Lasiurus borealis; assembly: GCA_004026805.1. NCBI lineage: Eukaryota > Metazoa > Chordata > Mammalia > Chiroptera > Vespertilionidae > Lasiurus > Lasiurus borealis. Next base: position 8,579 of record PVJN01021097.1, read on the forward strand.
CTTTCTCAGGAGCCTCAGAGCGAGGCAGGGTTCAGCCGGAGACTGAGAAATAGGACATCGGGAAATCACCAGGGAAGGCCACACCACGGGCCAGAGAGGGACAGGAAAAGGGGCAGCACACTTCCGCCCATGAGGCTCCCTCAGAGGTGAGGCCACAGAGAGAATTCTCTGCGGGGAACCGCTCCGAGACACACAGAAGAGACACAGGCCCTTTCTCCACTCTCAGCGCCTGGTCATTCTCAGCGAGCTGGGAAGTGGCTGCATCATTTGCCATCCTCCAGGTGAGAGATAACCTGGCCCCTGGGAGGTTCTTCACATGTGGACTTGCAAGGAGAGCCTGATCGTGGTCATGATTGGCGGTCACGGGCAGTGATCATGGGGATGTGGAAGGACAGACCTGAGATACAGTCATCAGGATGCGGTGGGATGCGGGGAAGGAAAGAAAGCTCTAAGACCACTCGGAGGATCCCCATATGGGAGACCGGTGGCTGGTGATGGAGACGCACGGAGGTTGGGGTTTACTTGGGAAAATCTTGAGTTTCATGTCTCTGCACGATATGCCAGTGGAGGCGGTCACGTGGTTGGAGACTCAAGTGCAGCTCAGACCAAAGGCAGCTCAGGGCTAGCGGGATGAATCTGCAGTCTCTAACCCAGGACATCCAACTACCTAGTGGACATGCCACCTGCTGATGAAGTTGGTCCTGCTACCCCAGGCACAGTCCCTGGCTCTCTCCCCCACACTCCCGTGACGCCTCACACAACACGCATCGCACTGTGTTGTATCTATTTGTGTTACGTACCTGCTTCTCTACCAAACCACGGGCTCCTGAAGGGCGAGGACCCACCATTCCTGTTCTCGTCCCCGAATGCCCAGCGCGGTGCCTGGCACCTCTGAGGTTCTGTACATTTTTGCTGAATAAGTGCAAGAGGAGAGAGAATGGAGACCTCAATGAGAAGTGTTGTTAGGACCTCGGGACCATGAACCTGTGTGGGGTCGGCAGAAGACAAGACTCTACAGAGTGGTAGGAGGAAAAGCATAGGAAAACAATGAGAAAGAGAAAGGGAGAGGGTGGCCGACAGTATCAGCAGCTACAGAGAGGCCGAGCGAGCTCTGGCTGGTCACAGGGACCATTAACATTGTCCCTTTCTGGAAGGAAGGCTGTGGCTGCCACCAAGATCAGCCCCAACCCTGGGCCTGGCCTTTGGGGCATTCAGAAGGTTCTTTCCTGGCAAGCCCAAGCAGCCCTTCGCTCACAGGGGTGAGGTGTGAAGCCACAAAGACCCAGATAGTGTCCCGGAATGAGGGAGTTCAGTGGTTAGAGCACCCGGGTACTTTTTTTTCTTCTCTCCTTGATCCCTGGTTTGGGCCTCATAAGCGTGTTTTCATGCAGGTACAGTGGTACCTTGAGATACGAGTGCCCTAACATACGAGATTTTTGAGACACGAGCCGTCGAGCGAGCGATTCTTGCTTTGAAATACGAGGAACATTTGAGATAGGAGTAATCGCACGGATCGGCAGGCTGCACACGACCCACCAGTTTACCTCAACTCCAGCGTCTCATAGTTTCCCACACCTCAAGGTTACGGAACGAATTAAACTCGTATCTCGAGGCACCACTGTATTTGGGAATTTGGTGGGAGAAACAGAAACCACCGGAAATGGTCAGACTCGGTGCACCAAGCATGTACTGTCACACGATCGGGGACCTGGGGGTTTTGTTTGGGTTTTTGTGTTCTGTCTTTTTCTTTCCTCTTTTCCCGTCTTGGTCTCGTTTCACTGATCTCGGGTCCCGGGACCACATTGTGAAATTCCACTTTGTCTCTTTTTCAGATGTGGAGCAGCGAACCACGTGCTGTTTTTAATGGGCTGGGAAATTGTTCAGGCTTTTCTTTCCTTTTTCTTTTTTTCTTCTGAGTCACCGTAGGGGGGTGTCTCAAAGCTTCTGTCGGAAGCCTGCGATTCCACAGCTTTCTTCGGGCAAAAGGGGCCATTGTATGTCACAGACGTGTCGCCACAGCTCAAATTCAGTGTCTGGTCGAGGTGTCAGGTTATGGGGCTGGGAAGGTGGGAGGGGAATGCTGAGGGACGCTTCATTACATCCTCTCAAGTGGATGGCTAAGGTCAGCTTGACTGCCTGGGGCGACAGGGATGCCAACTGCATGCCAGGAGCCCCCTACTTGACCCTGGATCTCTAACCCAGGACATTCAACTACCTAGTGGACACGTCCCCCAGGACAGAGCCCGCCCCTCGGACCTGGTATGTCTTGAACAGAGTTGATTGCGTTCCTCAGTTCCCCAGTGCCCAGTTATTCTGTCCATGGCTGTTTGGCATCTGTTCTGTGGCAGGCACAATTGTGGGTGTTGGGGTCACAGCAGGCAACAAGACAGTCACGGTACCTGCCTCCTCAAGTTCACAGTCTAGCAGGGAAAGCAGCTGTGGAGAGCTGTTAGCATTGTCACGTCATAAATAACAGTAATGAGAATGGTGCTCATGGAGTCGTTACTGTCTACCGGACGATAGCCAGCACCGTGGGACATGGGACTGGGAGCCTTGACCAGTCCCCTTCCTCAGCCCCTTACAGGCCCCCATTGGCACCACTGTTCTCCCAGGTACACGCTTTGGAAAATGAAGTCTCTCTCTGCCGCTTCTTCCCATGCCTTCCCCGCCTGCAAGTCACCACTCTCCTCCCCTTCAACTGCCTGTCACACCCACTTGGAAGATGACAGCATCTCTGGCCTCCTGGCCTCCTAGTCTCCACCTTCTCTCCACTCTCCCTCCACCACCACCACCCAACTCCTGCCCATCCTCTGTGGTCTGCACATCTCCTCCAGATGAACTTTCCAGAAAGGCTGCTTCCTGCTCAACCTCATCATCACTTAGTCCACAAATATCTATCAAATGACTTACCTGCCCCCCAAAATCAGGTTGTGTGTTTCAAAAGAGAAAGCGATGCTGATGGTGGCCTTAACCTAAAACATAGCCTACCTCCTTAGCCTGGCACTCAAGCCCTCCCCACCCCCAGGCCCTCTCCACAAATGGCTCTTCACCGGTTCCCCAAGCACAACCATTAAGAAGGCCAAGTCCAATGTCATCTCTCCCATGAGGCCTTCCCCGATGCGCCAAGCACAAGTGCAGAAATCTTTCCTGCTGCCGAATGCATTCCAAGGTACAGAGACCCTGCGCGTGCCGACCTGCGTGCGTCTCCCACCCTCACAGACACATCACACACACACACTCCTGGGAGCCCTAGGAATCACATGTGGACCCGCTGCCGGTGAGCCTCCGGGGTGGAGGGAGGGCGTGAGCGCAGGGATAAGGAGGTAGGCTCCGGGGAAGCGGCTCAACCAGATTATCTGTTGTAATCATGACACTCTCCTGAGGGATGGCCCCTCATTATATCCGCGCATGACAATCAGATCGAAAAGGTTAAGTCGAATTACATAAATAAGGCCACTCAGCTCGTCAGTGGCAAAGCCAAGATTCAAACCCAATTTTGACCAAATCCCAACTCTGTGATAAATATAGTACACGGCCACTCATCAGACAAGAATGCTTCTTGAAACAATTATATGCCCCAGTTGCCTTCTATAGCGCTCTCTATGCAGCCTGCATTCATAATTACATTCCCGGTGCAGAACACAGAGTCCAGACCATCTCGTGCATGTGCCGGCAATATCTGAGCATGGATGGATGGATGGATGGATGGATGGATGGGATTGTTACTAGGCACCATGACATACCTGAGTCGAAATGGCTGAAATCAGGGCCTGAGAGTATCCATGTTAACAGAGTCCAGGTGCTATATTAGTTTGTAGCCATCCAGCACCTGTCTACAGACTGACGTCATGAAACTAGTCTCCCACCACCCGTTTTACGAAAGGGGAAACTGAGGCCCATAGCAGTTCATTGACTTGCTCGAGGTTGGCCGCCTCCCTCCCAGCCCCGTGCCATCTCCTCTGGCTGGGTTTCTGTAGCCAGATCCTCTGAGAGTGAGGCTTGCCGTGAGAGAAGAACAAGCACCGGGTGGAAAACAAGCCGGTACCTCCATCTCCCCTGTCTAAGGAAGTCTTAAATTGGTTTTTCTGACGCTCCCCTCCAAGGAGGCCCTTACTGAGGGCCTCACCTCTGATAAGCTGAGCAGGGGACAGCCTCTGAGCAGCTGACCTAGAAACTCCGAACCACAGCAAAAACAAGTCTTTGACCTGAAAGTGCCTTGTTATTGGGTTTGGCTAAAGGCAGATCCATCATCTTCGGAATCTCCTTGACTCTTCATCGAGAAGCCCCGTTGCCCGGCAACCAGTGTGTCGTTGACGTGGTAAAACCATTGATCGATAGAGGGTCTGCTCCTCACCTCTCGCTGAAACTGTGTTTGGCCTGTCTGGTTCTCAAAGCCACTGCACACTGATTCCTTAGCAGCCGGGTGGTAGATTCTACAGTAAATAACATTTGGAGTTAGACGTGTCTGGGTAGATGTCTCCATTCAACCACATCGTGGCCGTGTGATCTTGACAAGGCATTGCCCTCTCTGATCCTCAGGTTCCTCATCCCTTTTGTGAGGGGCGTGTAATGAGAAATCTCTGGTTCTTTTAATGGGAGATTTCTGGCATCTGTGTTCTGTGTTCCACAGTCTGGGGCGTGAGCTGCTCCTATGACCCAAGTTCAGCCAGCAGAAGGGCCTTCTGTTGGCCATTGCAAGTCATCCGTCCAGCCCACGGAGGCATGAGGACAAGTTAGAACCACGAAGAGGTTAGGGTGTCCTCCTTCCACGAGCGCCACCCTCCTCCGAACCCCCAACTTGGCCTTGATCCTGAGCTCCCTCGCATCCACACAGACAGCAGAGCTCGGTGACATCCTCAAGAAATGCGGCCCATATGTTTTTGTGTCATTTACACCGAACCCATCATAATATTGTTCTTTGAACATCCATTTACATTTGTTCTAAAGACTTATTTTAAAGCTTATGCAAATGAGCGAGATTAAGGTTACAGTCTGGAAGCTGACGCTGGAAATGGGAAGCTGGTTTTAGAGCTTGGTGTAAACAGAGTTCCGTGTGTGTTCCCCACGCTTCTCCCTTCTCCGCCCGCGTGTCCTCCATTCAACCCCCCGGTGTCCTCAGACCCGCAGAGGGTGTCTGTCGTACAGCACTAATGAGGAGCAATTAGGAGTAATGGAAAGACGGGGGAATGGCTGTCTTATTCTCCCCCTTCTACCTACCCTTCTGGCGTGGGATGAGTCACTTACTCTTCCTGGGTTTCCAGTTCTTCATTTGGGGGACACACAAGGCCTCGTGGGGTCCCTACTATCATAAGTTGGATTTCCTGATAAGCAGACTCTCAACTTCTCATCCTGACCTACTGAGCTATAGTTTCCCAGCAGGGATCCTCCGAATCTCAGTGTCTCACATGCTCCTCAAGTAATTCTGATGCGCGCGCCCTGGTGTGACAACACTAGCCTATGTCATCTGCAAGGACCTCTCCTCTCTGCCTCTGACATTCTTTTTTTTATATATAAATATCTATTTTATTGATTTTTTTACAGAGAGGAAGGGAGAGATAGAGAGTTAGAAACATCAATGAGAGAGAAACATAAACCAGTAGCCTCTTGCACACCCCCTACTGGGCATGTGCCCGCAACCAAGGTACGTGCCCTTGACCAAAATAGAACCTGGGACCTTTCAGACCACAGGCTGAAGCTCTATCCACTGAGCCAAACCGGTTTCAGCCGCCTCTGACATTCTATGATTTGTTGCAGGAGGATCGCTTTTTAACTCCTATTTTCCTACCTGTCTCCTACACTCTCTTCCCACTCATCTTCTGGCCTCTATTGTGGACTCTCGGGTGTTTTCCTTGAAGAATCATGATGCAGTTATTGAACTCCGGTGAGATGTAAGACCATCACTTGTAGACCTCGTTGTGCTTGCCCCGGGGAAGTCGGCAGACTAATCAGTGAACAAACACAACTGCCTCCGTGAAAGTGAATACATATGAACATCCATGTGCGTGTGCAGGTGGTGGGTGAGTGGCACCAGGGTGATTACATCAGAGTTTAGACCTGTGCTCCAAAGGGCTGGTGGGAGAGAAGATGGGGCAGAGAAGGTCCAGAGCAAGCAATGAAGCTGGGCAGAGAGAAGAGGCCTGAGCACAGGGAAGGGCACTTTGCCTTTAACCTGAATCACCTCTTCCTCATGCCGTAGAGCAGCGGTTCTCAACCTGTGGGTCGCGACCCCTTTGGAGTTGAATGACCCTTTCACAGGGGTCGCCTAAGACCATCGGAAAATGCAGATATTTACATCACGATGCATAACAGTAGCAAAATTTCATGGTTGGGGGTCACCACCACATGAGGAACTGTATGCAAGGGTCGCGGCCTTAGGAAGGTTGAGCACCACTGCCGTAGAGGGTCTGCCTGTTGGTTACATAATGCTTGGGGGTGGTTTTCCATTCAGGGCCTGAAGAAACTAAACTCCTGGTGTCCAAACCTTCTCCCCGGTCTGCCACTTCTCCCCCTTCTCACCCAACCCCAAAGGAAGCACTGTCTGATGCTGTTGCCAAGAGCCTTGTCCCTTGTCATACCATGGGGGACTCGTGTGGAGCAATGCGCATCTTCTGCTCAATGAGTCTGGCTTTTCCCAGGTAGCACGACCTGATTTTAATGTAAACCTCGCACTCTGCTCCCGACAGAAAAAGGAGATATCTATGCCGGGCTAGGAAAATTTACCAATTTGACCAAAGTTGTCTTCCGGCCCATTTTAAAGGCCGTGCCCTCACCCCTCCCCTCCCTCACACCCATGCTCTATCAGGGCCCCTACTGCTCCCTCCACCAGCGCCTCCATCGAGGAGTCTCAGTTTAGCTGAGGGATTATGGTCTTATGCATCTTCTCTCCCAAGATCAAAGAGCATGCTGGGAGAGAGCCATGTTTCACCCACAGGAATAAATCGCAAATCTAAGCCAGATGCTTCCCGAGAATAGGGAGATCTATGAGTGGGAGTGCTCCCGCCCCCCCCCCAAGTCTGAGCACCTTGTACCCACAGAAGGCTGGCCCCAGGCACCCCGATGGGCTCTGGTCCAGACAATTGCCAGACAGAGAATGCGGAAAGAGTCCCACCACCAGTGACTTCAGCGGCAGAGCGTGTTGTTCCTTTCGATGCTGTATGTAAAGCCATATTTAACACCATCTGCATTTTCTCCCCTTAATGGCAGCGCAACTCCCCACTGCAGCCTTCATTACCTGCTTCAGATGAATGGGGAGAGAAACCATAATTAGATGCCACTTCTTAAAAATAATATCTTGAAAATAGAGCAAAGACTTCATTTAAAAAAAAAAAAGAGGGAGGGAGGGACACAGGGTGAACTAATGGGCCAAATTACCTCAGGTTAAGCTGGATTTTAAATCAGCCTTTTCTTTGTCTGTCTTTCTCTCTCTCTGCCTCACCCCCACCCCCAGCCCCTCCAGTGACTCGTGACGAATCTCGAGCCGGGCTGGATGGATGATTAGATTTCCTCCTCTCTGCTGAAACAGTGAAATATTTCTATAATATTAAACCTGTCAAACTGATCAAAGCGCAGTGTCAAAATTCTAAGTGCTCCTTCTTGCCCGGTCCCCTCCGCTCTGGCGGGACGGAGCACGTTTTATTTGCTGGCCCGAACCTCCCTGAGGTTTGTAAAAGCTGACACGAGCTGCCTGGTTTGCAATGTGGCTGCCTGTCTCCTGTCGGTGTTTGCCACCGCGCAACCCGGGGCCGTATTTGTGGGGCGCCCCGCACGCCCTTAGCTGTCATCAGTTTCTTCTCACCGCCACCACCCCGAAATTCCAGAGCTTACTGGCCACTGATCATGCAAAGCCCTGGTGCCAGAGGTATGCTACTCAAGAGCTGTATCTTTCCAAATTCTCAATGCCTCAGTTTCTTCATCTGTGAAGTGAGAGAAACTCTTTAGAATGTCTGCTCGGTCTGTGGCACAGGCTGTTATATAGATGGAGGCTGATTTATGGAGAAGCCTGTGACCAGGCCATTAAGAGGTAAACTTAATAAGATCACAAGCGTCGTCCAATGCTATGTGGGTAAATCCTAATGCAAAACTTAGGCAACTTGCATTGTTGGAAATCACATTTACTTTTTCTTTTCTTTTTTTAAATTTTATTGATTTCAGAGAGGAAAGGAGAGGGAAAGAGAGATAGAAACATCGACGATGAGAATCATTGATCAACTGTCTCCTGCATGCCCCCTACTGGGGATCGAGCCTGCAACCGGGGCATGTGCCCTGACCAGGAATGGAACTGTGACCTCCTGGTTCATAGGTCAAAGCTCAACCACTCAGCCACACTGGCCGGGTGAAGTCACATTTTTAGCAGCAACATGCAACCATGGGAAGTGTTCCATTTTGGAGCCAGACTTGTCTAAATTTTAGTTCTGTTCTGCCACTTTCTGGCTGTGTGTTTTTGAGCATGTGACTGGTCTTTCAGAAACACAGCTTCCTTCATGTGTACAAGGGAGATGATGCATGCCTGCCTTTTAAGATGGCTGAGGTGTTGGGAGAATTAAATAAACATAGTGAAGCACCTGGAACACACTTGCCCTTAGGAATGATGGCTCTACCGCGGAGGATGCTGTGTGCATGGACAGGGTCTGGAAGAATGAGGAAATGAGAGCTGCATGTTGCTTTAAGGGCGTTTCTTTCTTAGCTCATGCCTGGGTTTGAGTGGGAGAATTCTATTGCTTTTCTTTTTTTCAGAAAGCTTTTAAAAATATTTTTTTATTGCTTTCAGAGAGGAAGGGAGCAGGAGAGAGAGATGGAAACATCAATGATGAGAATCATTGACTGGCTGCCTCCTGCATGCCCCACACTGGGGATTAAGCTCACAAGGTGGGCACGTGCCCTGATGGGGAATCAAACTGTGACCTCCGGGTTCATAGGTCGACATTATCCATTGAGCCACACTGGTCGTGCTCTGAAACTTCTTTTCGGGTGCCTGCCTCCGTAAACCTCTTTCTGGGTTGTGTTTTTTAGCATTTGGTTTGGTTTGGCCTCTGTTCCCAAGACCTGCTTGCTAGGCCTGAGACAGGAAAGGGATGGTTCTGGGAAGGGATGGAGGGAAGGAGCCAAAAGATGAGGTGGCCACGCTGACTTCTTTTCTTAACAAACGAGAAACAAGCTCAAGATTTGCAGATTAAGTGCTATTAATTACCAGCAAGCAAATATTGAACCACAATGCTGCACTCCTGGAAAAGCCAGGAGACTCGGCCTGAATACTAACGGGCTCCGTAAATGCTCCTTATAAATCCTGCCTCGCGTTCGTTCATGGGGGATTGGGGGTGGGCATGCCAGGCAGGCTCTGGCCCCGCCTTCTCGGGGAGGCCTCCTGCCATCTGTGGCCGCGTCTGGGACGCTGGGTGAGGAGGGCAAGTGTGAGCCTCCTGCCCCAAGGAGAGGCAGGCAGGAGACCAGGTCAGGTGGGGGTGGGGCCAGCTATGAGAGGCTTCGAACCTGGGCCTGAAAGATGCTGGTTTGGATCCCCGGCTTAGCTGTTGCCTAGCACCATTCCTACCTAGCATACAGGCAGCCTTAGGTATACTGTGTACAGTGGTACCTCGAGATACGAGTTTAATTCATTCCGTAATCTTGAGGAATGGGAAACTATGAGATGCTCAAGTCGAGGTAAACTGGTGGGTCGTGTACAGATGGCCAATCCAAGAGATTACTCGTATCTCAACTGTTGCTCATATTTCAAAGCAAAAATCGCTCACTCCATGGCTCATATCTCAAAAATCTCTTACGTTAGGGCACTCGTATCTCGAGGTACCGCTGTATACCGGCCAACATTCTGCACACAGAGCCTCCTTTAGCCCATGTGTCCCCAGGTGCCCCCATCTTCCAAGAACTCTGAGATGGCTCAGAAGCTGGCACGCACAGGCATGTCCCATGCGTCTCAGTGCCTCGGACAGAGCCTCCGTTTCTTCATCTGTGAAAGGAGAGTAACTCAGGAAAAAGGCCTGCTCCGTCTGTAGCGTGAGGCTGTTACGCAGCTGGAGACACTGATTCCTGAAGAAGGTAATAGGAGATCAAGTTAATATGATCACAGGCCCGTGTGAGATCAAGTTAATATGATCACAAGTGTCATCATATGCTATGTGGGCAAGTCCTGTTTATGCAGAAGGTAGGCAACTCGCACTGATGGAAGTCACATTTTTTGGCAGCAACATATTGAACACATATTATGTGCTAAGTGTTCTTAGATGTGATTTCATTGCATCCACCACTGTATGACTATGACCGCCCTCATTATACGGGAGGGAAACCATGAATTCAAGATGCTGAAAACGTACCCAGGTCCTTCGCCAGAGCCCAAAAGTGACCCCGAGGTCCCTACACCCTCCTCTGGACCCCCAGGAGCGTGGGGGCTACGTGGGTGGTAGTGATACAACGGGTAATGAGGGAGCTACAGGGCAGCACATCCCTGTCCTCACCCACCTTCTGTGGCCAAAGCTAAAAGCAACCAGCACGTGTCTGTCCGGAAGGTGCCCTGCCTACGTCCTGTCCCCAGGCCCGAGCCCAGCGTACAGACAGCCACCTCCATCTCCAAGCCTGTCCCCAGCCACTCTCTCTCCCCTTGGCAAGCACGTGCCACTGGGCAGACTCACCAGATTCCACCTCGTCTGCATTAGAAACTGCCAGAGTGGGAAACTTACTACTTGAAAAAAAATTAGCTTTTTTCCCCCCCTGGAATCTGCTCTGTTTCTGATGTGACAAATTGTGGGCTCCCTAGATCACTAGGGGGCGCTTCACTTACCAGGCTTCCTGATAGCCAGAGGACACATCCTTGGAGTTTTTGCTTCTGGTGGCACAGGGTGCTGGAAGCACCGTGGGAAGCTATGGGGGTCCCCATGGACCTCTGGGCAATAAGCATGACCTTTAACCTTACCCTCACCACAACGTTCACATCTGTCAAATCAGGAGGTTGGTCTCAACTGAGCTTTCTCAACCTCAGCACTACTGACACTGCAGGGTAGGAGAGCCCGATGCTGTGGAGACCGACCTCTGGGATGTTGAGCAGCATCCCTGGCTTCTACCCACTAAAATGCCAGTAGCATGAGACCCACCAGTTGGGAACCAGTGGCCTCAATGATTGCAGACATTCCTCCCAACTCTCGAGTTCTCTGTTTAGAGGTGATAGGAACACAGGAAGGAGCACGGATTGGGTGTGTTGGCCAGAGGCAAACTCTGTCAAGTCCAGGCTTTGATCATTGGCCAAACAGCTTCACTTCTCTGAGTCTCAGTTTGCTTATCTGCAAAATGGAGGTGAGAGAACCTCGTTCGTAGAGTCGATTGGAGAACGAAATGGGGAAATGTCTGTAAAATTTCTGACACATGGTATACTGATCAACAAATGGAGCCATTACTGCGGTGATTATGACCGAAAGTAAACCAGACCATCTGTTTTCTCCAGACAGTCCCTCCTGTGACCACACTCATACCAACTCGCATGCAGATAGCCGGCCAGCTGCGGTGGTTATGCAGAGAAATAAACTAACTCCTGTATAAATGTTTGCGCTGTGCCAGGTACTATGCTCGCAGTTACATACCAATTTCCAAGCTTTCCCTAGCTGGGTGGCTCAGTTGTTTGGAGTGTCATCCTGTGCATCAAAAGGTCCTAGGTTTGATTCCTGGCCAGGGCATATACCTAGGTTGCAGGTTCAATCCCCAGTAGGGGTATGTACAGGAGGCAACAGATTAGTGTTTCTCTCTCTCTTCCTTCCTCTCTAAAATTATTAACATGTCTTCAGGTGAATATAAAAAAAAAAATTCTTAAGCTAAGTCAGGAATTTAAAAGCACTCAGATCTAATAAATGAGACCTCTAAGGGACCTCCCCACATCCCTGTTGGAGGGCAGGGTCTAGACATATTAGGGTATTTTTTTCTGTACCTTCAGTATCCGGAGTGGTTTCCCTCACTTTTGTGGCCCATGGCTGATGCCATGTATGAGAAGGGAAGGAGGTGGAAGTAATCCGTTCACCTGTTGCCCATGGTTGATGCCATGTATGAGAAGGGAAAGGGATGGAGAAATGAGTCTCAGCTGGATGTGTTCACTTGTGATGAGTCCATGTCTTCTCTTTGGTTTGGTTCTGCCCAAAGAACAACTTACTTCAGTTCATACAGAACCAGGGAAGCAATATTTGTCCTTAAACTCGAGTTATTGGTTTCGATTCCTTCTTCTCTCATTTCTCATGTCCCAGGCACGGCGGTGATGTCCCTGGTCAGGGCTGCCCCGCCCGAGGTTACTCTTCAGTGGGTGTATTGACCTGACACTGGTTACAGGCCTCGTTTCTGTATCAAGTACCAGCAGAGGAAGCTGGAAATGGGGCCGGTGGAAATTCCCCCTTTCTTTCTCCTGGTGGGTCATCTCTCAGGTCCCCATAATTCAGGTCCAGCGATGCTTACCTGGCCCTGCTCTTTCCCTTGTCTTTACTGTTATCCACCTCCCTGCTGACTCATCAACCTCAGATTCGTGCGCAGATCCAGTTTCTCCTCTAGAGTCTCTCCCATCGAGCCCTCACAGGAGCCCACTTCACAGATGTTAAAGAGGAGCCATCAAGCTCACTCCTCGGAATTGGTTGAAGCACGTTCCTTCCAATGCTGAGTCCCGATGTCTGATCCTCTATCCAGGAACAGCCAACCACAGTCCTGATAGGAACTCCGTTCTTCCTGGGGATGGGAAAGCATCCCCTGTGAGCAATGGTTCTCAACCTTTCTAATGCAGTGACCCTTTAACACAGTTCCTCATGTTGTGGTGACCCCCAACCATGAAATTATTTTCGTTACTACTTCATAACTGTCATTGTGCTACTGTTAATGAATCGTCATGTAAATATCTGATATGCAGGACGTCTTAGGTGACCCCGGTGAAAGGGTTGTTCGACCCCCAAAGGGGTCGTGACCCACAGGTTGAGAACCGCTGCCTGTGAGCATCCCTGCTGCAGAGGCTGGCACTCCGGCCGTGCGTGCAGCCCCAGAGCCCGGAAATGGACTGGACCATGCCATTGGCAGGAACGCAATGCCATTGGCCCATCCTATCCACCTGCTGAGCATTTCCACACCCGTGTCTGTTCTTCTTCACTCCTTTGACCCCAATTAACACTCTCCTCCCCCAGACCATCCCTCTCTTCTCCCCTGTAGAGCTTCTACTCGTTCTTCAAGAATCATTTCAAACGTTGACCTCATCAATGAAACTTCTCTGACCTCCCCGTCAGTCTCCGCTTCTGTGTGTCCGCAGCAGGTGTCTCTGTTAGCGGGTGTCGCTCCACGTCCTACCACTTTCCGTCGTTCCTGGCACGCAGCGGGGCTAAATGAAGGCTTCTTAAACGAACAAATGGATGAGTAGGAAAATGGGGGCAAAACCCAAACACAGCGTTTCAAGTCGTTCTTTCGAAACGGCCCTGAGAATCTGCCATCGATCCTGAAATCAGAGCTTCTTTTCCTTTCCCATGAAAGCCTGGGAATTCGGAGACAGAGGCCGGGAAAAGCCTGCGTTCACCGCACCCACGGATTGATTTCCGTTAGTGGAGTGCTTCTCGACCTTAAAGGTGCGCACACGTCCCGGTGGGGGATCTTGCTAAGATATACATTCCGACTCAGGATGGGGGGGAGCTCAGGTGCTCCCCAAGCCTCCAGACCACACCTGGAGAAGCAACTCTGGTTTCCCGGGGGCTGCATCCTGCCTCCCCTGGAGATGCCGGGCTGCCACTCAGAGCCCCCAGCAGGGCCCCACACAGCCCTGGGCCCGCGCGGTGCTCGGCTGTCTGCCGGGTTATTTACTCCCTCCCATTACCGCCCGGGGAAGAGGCTCCGAGACATGCCACAGCTTGTTTACAGAGAGCCCCGGGGAAGTTAAACGTGCAAGTTTAAAAAATAATTGCATCAGCAGCCCCATGGAATCACATAGATCCGAGGGACGGGGAGGGGGAGAGGTGCAGAATGGGCTAAAGGAAATTCATCAAATATTAAATGACACGTCGTCCAGACCCAGATAGGGCAGAGCAGTAATTAAAGTAAACAGCACTCCAAACCCGGGCCCAAGCCCTCATTTCCAGTGAAAGTAAGTGCAGGGGCTGGTCGTGCAGCTTTGTATAAATGTGTTTCCAAGAGCCTTTTAAGAATATTAATGATTATGGCTGGATAATGGCTGAATGTCCAGGATCGTGTTTACGGCAAGGGACAGTTCAGAGGGAGAAGGAAAGGATCGAGCTACTTCCAAAGATGCAAATGGGTTTGATCTTCCCAGCTCCGTGTCTCTCCAGAGGCGGGGACAACCAATAAGGTGTCCAGAGCCCTCACGGCCGTGTCCTGCCCTGAGAGGTCCGATAGGCCATGTGGACAGGATCCTTGGCCTTGACTGTGGTCCGCTGCCTCCTTGTCCAAGACGCCCGCTGGACGCCTGCAGGGCCCGGGCCCCGGGGGTCCTCCCCGCCTCTGAAAATGCCTCCTCACCTCGCTTTCTCGGGGCTGAGAAGTTCCACAGCCCGAACCCCAAAGCCAGGCTGTAAACAGCACCCTGCCTGCCTTTTCAGGAAAGGGCACAGCCAGCCAGGCATACTGCCCCCCCACCGACGCCCCTCCTGCAGAGGTGAGGTGCTCCTGACACATCAGGAAGCCCCGAGAGCCCAGAGCCCCTGTCTTTCCATTCACCGTGGGGCCTCCCTGCCAGTGGCTCCCCCACATTGCCTGTGACTGCACCCCCACATTGCCTGTGACTGCACAGGTAGGCTGGCTGCTCAGGGTCCCGATTGGAACACGTGGGCACCGCTCTTTCCCTCGGGGCTCAGCCTGTGCTGACGTGGGTTTGCTCCCTGCTTTTCTGGCAAGAGAGGGACTCCAACTGCCGCCTTGTCTGTCCTGTGCCCTCTGGGGGCAGATCCCCTAACTCTCTGTCTGGGCTTCTCTCGGGCACAACCTCCGGGTGGGCAGCATCCCAGCCAGGCAAGGTCACTTTCCTCAACGTGCCTCCTCTCTCCTCTGAGTGTTCTCCCCGGTGGCAGCCAATCTGAGACGCTGGTGTCCTGGGCCCTGCCAGGCCTCCCGGGATGACTGGCCGGAAATGCCCATTCTCTCACACCTTCTGGACATCTCTGGCTACAGCCTGCCTGGGGCTGTTGTGTGCGGGGTTGGCCACAGGAGCCGACCGGAGAGCTCCAGACGGTCGAGCCCAGGCCAGTGACAGTGAAGCATCGCTTTGCTCTTCGCCGTGTGCCTGTATTTTTCAGGGCGACCTCCGGAGAAGGGACTGTTTCAAGGACAGGATGTGGGCCTGCCTGCATCCCTAGCTGATGAAATGATTTCGTTATTCTAACCTGTGAAATCATCGCATTGTTGATAACAGTCTCGCGGTCATGGCTTTATCATGCCAGCCACTCCTCCTTCCCCAGTCTCTGGCTCTGACTGCCATTCCTGCTGGAACCCTTCATCCATAATGGGACAGATTGTGAGGCCCCGAGGCGGAGCAGGAGCCCGTGGGATTAATGAGGCCCCCCTCCTGGTGATCCCTGGAACCCAGCCAGCCCCTCCCTTAATGATTTTAAGGGAGCAGTGCCTCTCTGTCTGCTCGCTGCCGGGGCTCGGTCCTCTGTTGCTTCCTCAAAGAGTTGCAGGCATCCGTGTCGCTACCATTCCCAGCATCCTTCCTTCACAGTCCTTTCTGTTCTTTGCTTTTGATCCAACATGGGCGAGGGGCAGCAGGAGGCTGGCTTTTGTGAATAAATGGGTGCCTTTAGGAAGGCAGCAGCCAGGCCCCTTCAGCCTCTTGCTCTTCTCTCTGGGGCGCCAGAGGGGTCAAGTGGCCCCGAGACCCACAAGTGACCTCAGGTCCAGCTTGGAGTGCAAAGACCTGAGTGCCAATCCTGGTCCTTCCAGCAGCGAGATGTGAAACGTCTGGCCAAGCTGGCTTCCTGTACCTGTCCAGGCACCAGGCACGAGGCGGGCTCAGGGTCTCCAGAGGGAAATGAAATCACCCCTGTGACCTTGAGGTGACGGCAGACGTGTGAGAGGTAGACATGAGAGTCGTGAGGGAGGTGACATCTGGCTGCGTCGGAAAGGATGGGCACTATGCAGGTCCCTCAGGCAGGGGCAGAGGCCTAGAGGCAGGAAGGAGCATGATTTCTGCGAAGTGTAGATTATTTGCTGCTGCTGCTGAGCAGTGCGTTAAGAGAGAAAGGGAAGATGAGGCTGGGGAGGTGGGAGGCAGGGGCCAGAGGGCAGAGAGTTTTGCAAGAATGCTAAGGCGTCCAGGGGATGGAGAAACGCAGGCGATACGTCTGTTGGATCAGAATCCTCTCAGGCGGCAGTGACGGGAGTGGCTGGAAGGGGGACCTGAGGACAGTGAGGAGACGTGGCAGCATCCCCCCGGCTTCCTGCCTGCCCCAGGGACCCCCTGGGCGGGAGGCGTCCTGCGCACTGTGGGGCGTCCGGCAGCATCCTGGCCTCCATCCGTGGGGTCTTGACCAACAGCAAGGTCTCCAGGCATGGCAAGCAGGTGCTGCCACGGTGGATGATTGCAGGTGGAGGTGCAGGCTGTTGGGCATGGGGTCTGCAGGAAAAATGCTCGCCCCTGGGGGACCCCACTCCGAGCTCACAGCGCCCCTCTGGGGCTCCTCTTCACCGGACCCAGTGCTTCTTCCCAGCAGCATCCTGCTGCCTGCAGATGCCTCCCGCAGGGTCTGCACACACCCAATTAGGCGCTCAGATGCAGGTGTGCCCCTCCTTTCTTCCCCCCTTCCCCGCCCCCCTGCCACCAGGAGCCCCAAGCAGAGACCGTTAGGTTTCAGTAGCAATCCTGGAAATGGATCAAGCTCAGTCAAATCTGATTTTCTGTGGGAGCTAAATTGAATTCTCCACGTTGTCAGGCAGACAGATTAGAGGGAAGATCAGGAGGACACAGCTCAGCCAGGGGCACGGCCAGGCTCGGCGGGCAGAGGAAGAGCAGAGCCGGGGCCAGCGCCAGCCGGCAGGGCCAGGTGCTCGCCGGGGAGTGGAGCCATTCTCAGTCTCCCAGCCTCCTACGAATGGAGAAAGCCAAGTCCTCCAGGTTCAGACTCAGCCCTGAGCCTGGGCCCCTTCCATGGATGGATGTGAATGTTAAGGCCTTTCCGGCGGCGGCAAGCCCCCTTGCTGGTGGAGAGCCCCTTCCCACTCCCTTCCACTCCCTCTAAAAATCAGTGGGAACATATCCTCGAGGGAGGATGTTTTTTAAAAAGCACCAAATCAGTAATTGTGACAGTGGATGCACGGGGGCTCCAGGGCTCCACGGAAGGGCCTCAGAGCCCCATCCGGGTGCTGGGTTTAGAATGAGAAGAAGGGCACCCAGTAGAGTAGTCTGCAGGGACTCCCTCCAGGCCAGAGACCCCACCCCATCCCCAACCCTGAACTCCACTCCTAAGGTTTTCCTGCAAGGGCCAGACAGGCATTATGGGTCTTGAGGTGCCCGTACCCGCCTGTCCCCCGGCACCCTCTGAACAGGGCTGCCTCTGAGAAGCAGCGAGGGCCAGCCCGCCTCATGGTGAGGGTCCCAGGGACAGGCCTGATCGTGTTTCCAGACTGGCATCGGGGAGATGCCAGGAAAACGTGCAGGTGGCGAAGGCCCAGTTGCCACAGTCGCCTTGTGTGGAGTCGGAGAGCCGGGCCGCTAATGCACGGGCACCGGAATGAACCCTCTCATCTGCTTTGATCACTCCTGATAGCTCACTCCGCCGGACGCACCGGATCTTTGATCTCTCGGCGCTGATGCTACATTTCTGGGGCTCAACAGCATCTCCTTGAAATTAATTCTTCGCGGCACGCGAGGCACCACGCTGTCCTCTCCCATACATCACACGGGCCGCGCGCGTCTCTGGCCCGCCACCTTGGTGGTTACCCACAGGCTTCGGAAATAACCCCCTGCGTCCGCCCCGTCTGACCTCCCCCCACCAGAACCCGCAGGGGTTCAAACCTTGGCCAAGTGCAAAGCCCAGGAGGCAGGCCTCTGACTCCGCCACCGAGTAGGGAAGTGACCTGGACAAACCTCTCACCTCTCAGAGCTTCTGTCCCTTCGCCTTCAATCAGGGATCCGGAGGCCTACGCGCTCACCTAGCACGCTCGCTGCCTGGCACCGAGCGAAGGTGCCATCAATGTTCATCAAAGGCACGATTCCTCAGCTGGTGATCAAAAGGGAGGCATGCAGGAGCGCTGGCTCTACGGTTGCTCACAAGTCCAGGAAGAAGTTGGCACGCACACACGCAGGTCTTGGCCTGGCTCCCCATGCTCAGCGTTGGAGTTCGCCACGGGAAATGCAGGCCCTCCAAAAGGAAGGCAGCCACATACCCCTGGATTCACTCCGGGGAGGACAGAGCTGCTGTGCGCCTGTGCAGACACCTCCACCCCTTGGGGAGAGGGTGGTTTGCTGCAGCTGGAAAGGCCTAGCACCCGCCCACCACAACGCAGCTCCTCCCAGATCCTGGTGCATCTCTGGGGGGGGCAGGCGGTCATAGGGAGCAACATGGCTTAGAACCTCGAGGGGTGCATCTGCCAGCTCCCTCACCCACCTCTTGTCCTTAGAGGAATGCACTGTGACAGAAAGTCTGCTATGAGCACGTGTGTGTGTGTGTGTGTGTGTGTGTGTGTGCGCCCGCGCTGAACTGGGGGGCCTGTCTTGTGATGAGTCTAGTGGCCCACACCCAGGTGTTTGAGGTCTAGAGAAAATGGATCAACCTCAAGGAGACGGAAACAAGACATCTCTCATAGCAACCAGTCCTCCCCTTGCCCACGGCCGGAGAAACCTACCTCTGAAGGTCGACAGGGTTGACGCTCTGCCCCTGGCCTGTCTCCCAGGTCATCCCTGAGGCCCGTCAGAGCAGGGCATGGTCTCCAGCTCTGTCCTCAGCAGGAGGCTCAGTTCTGACAGAACACAATGGCTCCCAGTAGACAGCCTGGCCTTTCTCTTTGCCTCCTGTGAGGTCCTGGGGGGCCCACGCCTCCGAGTCACCCTGGAGCTTCTGAAAGCTCTCAGCTCAGCCATCTAGTTTCCTGCCACCGCGTTCCCCAGTAGAAGGAACTCCCCAAGAACCCCGAGTGGGGAGATAAACGCGATGCCCCCTCTCCGACAGGACAGTAGCTTCTCTTTCAGTATTTAGAGTGTTTCCGTTGGTTGTTGCCCAAGTTCCAAGTCCCAGCATGCATTGCCCAAGTTCCAACTCCCAGCATGCATCTGCCCTGGCCTCTTTCTTCCTTCTTCCCCTGCCCCCCTCCTTTTTCATATCATGTCATGCCACTTATGTCATTAAAAAAAATAATAATCAAGCATCGTCTGTGTAATCAGGCACTGGCCTAGATACTAAGAATATAAACAAGGCGCAGTAGAGAAGAGGGTAAAATCTGACACATGCTGTGGTGGCTGTCCCATGGCCTTTTAGTAAACGTGGGGGAGACGCGTCCAGGAAATGCTTCCTTGCCTGGAAGGTGAGGTGCAAAATGATGTCGGCCCAACTCTTCATGAGCCGCCGGGCATGTGCATCAGAGGCTGAGGAGATTGGTTTTAAAAGACTGTTACCCCTTCTTGCCAGCGGAGGATGAGCCAAACATGGCCCCTTCTCTGCTTCACCGTCTCCAGCTGCTACTCTGCCATCCCTCACCCCAGAGTGAACGGGGTGTTCCTGGCTCAGCCCGTGCATTCCATCCCAATGGACACAGCTGAGCCCTGCTGAAAATAAGGGCTGTGAGGATTCGGGGGGACACCCAGCTTTGTTCACAGAATACCTCTTATGTGTCAGGGCCACTGGCTCTATGAGAGATGCCTAACCCGCAGTCCCAGTCCCTGGGGATCTCAGGTACATGACAAAGCCCTACGTGCGCCCCACACTGAAATACTGAACCCCATGTGCACACAGGAAACTGGAGGAGGGGTGAGGGGAGAGGGCCGATTCTGTCCCAGGGGACAAAGATGACACTTGGAGCTTACTAGCAGAAGAAATGAGACTTTGTACTAAAATAACTCTGACACGCAGTAAACTAAAGTGTTGTGGGAGTCAACAGGAAGGAGACGAGATCTGGCTGGATCAGGAGCACTCCACAAGGAGGGGATGCCAGAGCAGGGCCTGACCAGGGGTAGACTTTTCAACATCTACTCCTTCCGCAGACACTTACCGACGAGCTGTGACATTATTCTAGGCAAGGGGGATGCAATATTCTAAAAGGCCAACACAACCTTCTGGCTCCGAGGCATCTACTTTCGAGCAGGGAGGACAGAACCCGATAGCCCTTCTGCCTCCAGGGCTGCTTGTGGGGCTGAAAGTGGGAGCAGCCGCTCGCTGTGCTTCCCCAAACGCCCTTCTGCCTGTGGATTGGATGAGTCCTTTCTCTATGGTGACTTCTCAGGGCTGTGCAGCCTTTCAGAGCTGGGTTGTGTGACTGCACCTGCTGGCTGCTAGGATCTTCAAAGAGCTACTTCCCTGCCAAACCGGTTGGGCTCAGTGGGCAGAGTGTCGGCCTGCGGACTGAAGGGTCCCAGGTTCGATTCCAGTCAAGGGCATGTAATTTGGTTGCGGGCACATCCCCAGTGGGAGGTGTCCAGGAGGTGGCTGATCAATGTCTCTCTCACTCATCGATGTTTCTAACTCTCTATCCCTCTCCCTTCCTTTCTGTAAAGAAATCAATAAAATATATTTTTTTAAAAAAATGTTTTTAAAAAGAGCTACTTCCCACTGAGTGGAGGTCAGCCAGGGAGACCCTGTGTCCCCCAGAGCCCAGGGCAGGAGAAGGCATCCAGGCTGCAGTTCCAGGCGGCCGGAGAAGGAGGCAGAAGTCCGGCTGCAGAGATGGCAGCCTCCCTTCTGCACAGCCTCAGCAGCTGGGGTGGGAGAGAAGCCCAGGCCCGGATGTAAGCCCTCCCGTCGGCCTGGGCTCTGTGCCTCGCTCCCTGGCCCCCGTGGGAGATCCATCACTCCTGACCCAGAGAGCCCGGGCTCTGCTCATGAGGAAAAGGGTCATTTTAACTTCCATCCATGAACCTCCCGAGGAAAACATTTTTAAAATGTCCGTCAAAACAGGTTAGCACCTCAGCAATCACGGCTCACTACCATCTGTATTTGTTCCATTTGTGGTGTTGATGACGGTTATCCACTTTAATTATTTTTGCTGCTAAAGTCCCCTCTAATTCCTGAATGCGGTCCTCTCTGAGAAAGATGGATATTAGATATGCCACACATCAGCCCAGGGTGGCATTATGGCATGCTATTAAGTTCAGAGGCTGAGGCTCGGCAGAAAATAACTCGGCTATTTGTAATGGCAGAGAAGTGTTTTCTACTGTGGCTCGGAATGAAGGATGGCGTTGATGGAGACAGATTTCTGAGTTGTGCAATGACCCCCGAAGTCGCCAAGAAGGACAAGGGACCATTAGGCGGGGAGGCGGGGCAACCTGAAGACATAGAGGAGTGGGGATGGAGGAAGAGGAGTGCAGGAACGGTGGTCCCCAAGGGCGAGCCCAGCACAGACCAGGCGGAGGGAGGTGGGAGAAGGACTAGTTTGCAGAGTGAACTCCCAGAGCTTCTGGTTCGATAGGTGTAGGGTGTGGCGTAGCCAGCTTCTAGAACATTCTGTCACGGCTGGTTCACACAGCAGTGTGAGCCCCATAGAGAATTTACAGAGGATAGTAGTGACACATTGGGGTGCTTTAGCGTGCAATCTGAGCCCACCAGGTATCTCACCACCTGGGAAGGGAGACCTTATTGTTATCGTTACCAGAGCAAAGTAAGACATCATCTCCTCCTGCCCCCAGCCCACTCCCCCAGAAAGACACCTGTGAGCTCAACAGAAGAAGAAGGGCCCTGACGGTGAGATCCAACATGAGTGTCTGTGGAAAGCAGGGGAAGCTCTCTTTGAGGTGCTCTTTGTTGAAAGGTGGGATTTAAGGTTCAGAACGGGGTTTGGTAAGACTGAATGCTTCTTCAAGGCCCCTTCCTGCTCATGCCTTTATCAAGATGGTACCACACTCACAGGCTCTGCACTCCTAGGCTAACGGCACTGACACACACTTGCCTTCCACGTCCCAAGTTGAGAAAAAGGCAAAATAGATACTGATTGAGAATAGGGGAACCGGGGTGCGGTGAAACTCAGCTAATTTAAGTCAGTTTTCTTGCAATTGCTGTTCCTAATTACCTAACCCATTCCCAGCAAACTCAAGCTGGCAAAGAGCTTCATTGGTTCTTAGGTCAATTTAGTTGCTGTCTCTGCTGGGAAGATAGCTCCCCCTGGTGGTTGGAGGCCTACGTTCTGTATATGTTGTAGGATCACATAGGAATCTTCTGTGCTATATCAGTCTCACTCTAGATGGGAGCGCGTGTATTTGCCTGTCCCCCTGGGATGGGGCCAATGTTGAGTCATCTTAAACTTCCTTTAATCCTGAGTTTGAATTCCAAGTTCCCTACTTTCTCAGTGCTATGATTTCGGCCAGGTTATTCCACTCTCAGAGGCCCATTTCTGTAAAAACGAGTATGAGATTGCCAACGTGGTGTTGGTGTCAGGAGTAAGATAACGAAATGACACCTCACTGAGTGTGTGACACCTAGCAGGTTCCCTCATAAACGTTAGCTGCTTTGCTCTTCTTAGCTTAAGCTTTTCAAATTCTTTCTTTCTCCCGCCCTCCCTTCTCCTCTCCCTGCCTCTCCTTCCCAAATTCCATCCTAGCCTTCCTCTTTGTTCTTAGCCCCTTCCTCTCTGTTCCTCCTCCTCTTCCTCCTGGCTTCCTTATTCTCTCCATCCCCCTTCTTCTTTCCTCTTCTTTCTCTCCACCTTCAGCATTTCCCCTCACCTTCCTCGCCTCTGTTTTCCCAACTTATCCTCTAACCTTGCCATGTCCACCTCTTGCCAAGGCATCTGAAACCTAACACTGGGATGTGAAGGGCGCTCTCCAAGGGCCATCTCTCTGTCAGTCGATAATTCTGCAAATGACTCTTGTATTCTCCAGAGGGGCAGCGAGGGCCTTTCTGCCCACTTCACCCTGGGACTCCCGTCCCTCCACCACCATCTCCATCTTCGATGATGTTTGAAGATGCTCTGCCTTCCTTGCGCTCATCCGAATGCTGTCTAACGTTTGCACACTCCGCTCGCTCTTTCTCTCCTCCCTTTGCCCTCTCGCTCTCTCGGCTCACCTTGCTTCTCTCTTTTGCCTCGTTTCAGGTGCTCCCCATCCCTTTCTCCTTGTTGTGATTTACAAAGTGGCCCGTATTTCCCTAGATTCCCAGAGTGCATTTTGTCACGCCGCCCACAATATCTCTTCCCTGTCACTGTAAAAGCGTTTCCATCCCCTTTAGGGCCATTTGCCCTGGCCATTTCTCTCTGGAAGATCCCACAGATGGGTCCACGTGGTCTTTAGCTGTCAGAAATCCCCCTGAAAGGAGAGCAAGTGCTTAAAACTTGCATTTTAATATGGGGGGGGGCATTCGGGGCTGGCTGGTGCGGGGTGGAAGCACACCAGCTCCAAAACTGCCTCACTCTGCCCTGAGATCTTTGGGAAGGAAACTAAAAAGCACTGAATGGATGTGTTTTTCTCCCCAAGACAAATGGATGGGGTGAGTCGGCCAAGATTGCTTTTCTCAAGTGATTCTTTCTCTGCCGTTTCCTTTAAGGAAAAGGGAAACAGAATTATCAGATGACAAAACTGAGGCTACAAGTCAGTTGTCTGGGCACTTCTCCTGAGGGGGGGGAGGGGCAGGGGGCTTGCACAAGGAGCCGATTGTCGGGAGTGTGGAGCCCCAACAGTGCAGTCACACAGAAAAAAAGGTGGTGCGTGAGTTTAGGAAAACAATTTTTTAAGCCCAATTCTTCTTTCTGGGGCTTAAGACCCAGAGGGAAAATAAATAAGTAAAGCATATCCGTGAAACTCTGCTCCTTGTCCCGAAGGTCTCCTCCTTTTACACTGGGACTTGGTCCCTGTGGCCCCCGCCTCAGGAACTTGGGACCATCCCACCGTCTTGTTTAGCTCCCCTCAAAACAGATGCTGAAGACGAGGAGTCAAACACATGCCGTTGGTTTGGTTTGAGGGGGGGTGATCCTACACACCGGGGCGCAGGATGGCGGAGGGAGAGCAGGAAAGGGAGAGAAGGGAGCCAGTGAAGAGTCATTCAGACACCACTGATTGCAGCTGTGCTCAGCCACACCAGGAGCGTGGCCTGTGCCCACGGAGGTGCAGGGAGGCTGGGATATTTGCCCACAAACCCCAATCCATCCGTTGCTTCCAGGGAAAAACTCCCCAACACCTCCCACTTGCCTTGTTCCCAGACTGCGCATGTGCCCACCCCCTGTGCCCTGCAAAGAGGCACAGGCGTGTGAGCAGGTGCCTCTGCATGCAGAGCTGCATGCTAAGAGGAGATGGCAGCGCCCCAACAGCATCCATGTGTGGCCTGTGCCCCCTCATTCTTGCTGCTCTAGCTCCAGGGGCAGCAAATGTTCCCTATAAAGGGCCAGAGAGCAAAAATTGTAGAAGGACCCAGGGTGGAAAGAGGGGTCTTGGCCAATAAGGAGCACTCTCCCCACCTGCTTCTCTTCCCTGTTGGTAGCTCTTTGGGTGTCACCAACCTCAGAAGCCACCGTCCCTCACTCACTGACCTCCTACCCCTTCTCCTCCACCCACGAGCCCCACGCAGCGACCAGACAGAAGCACGGCTCCCGATGTCAGGGGCAGGGCCTCAGCCACATCCTGGCTCCCTGGGCCCAGAAACCAGCTCCAGGGGAAGGCGGGCAGTGATCCTGGGCCTCCACGTTGTCTTTGCTCGGAAGCAGAGGGGCCAGGCTGAGACTGGGCTCAAATCCAATGGCCAGGGCAGCGGGGCGGGCTACAGCCGCTGCTCCCCGGCTTGGGAGGTGCCCGTTTTTTCTCTCATGGCATCATCTGGGCAGGGGGCCTCCATGGGGCTCACTCCGCCCAGCCCTGGCCTCACTCAGAAAGGCCCCTGGTACCTGCTCTGAGGGTGGAGACAGCTCCTGCCCCGCAGGGTACACACACACACACACACACACATACACACACACTCAAACACTCTCACATACACCCCTTATCTGCAGCCGGCAGCTCTTTCTCCAGCTTCGCGCAGCCTGCTGGACTGTCACTCTCTCAAATGCAGATAATTCACATTCAGGCAAAGCGACTCGCCAGCGACACAGGAAGAAAAGGCCCCTGGAGCGGGAACCCCGGGCTCCTGCTTTGCTTTGCTCTTCCCTGGAAGCTTCCACGTCCAAAGGGGACCCCTGGGAGAGGGTTTGGCCAGCGATGGGGCCAGTACCGGGGCCACTGCCCAGTGCTCCTCCTGGATCCCAGAGGAGGCCCTCCCAGTGCAGTGGGCGCTCCTCCGAGTCCCTGGGCTGCCAGGTTCCCAGGATGTCACTGCTTCTGTGAGGAAGACTCCGGAGCTGGTCAGGGTAGGGTGGCTCTGGGGCCTGCAGAAGCCCCGGCCTTAGCTGGCAAAGCATGCCGGGCAGCGGGCACTGAGTTAGAAGTCCCCACCTTGCTGGGTCACAGCCGCTCCCACTCCGTCCGAATGTCTGTGAGGCTCGAGCAGGACTGAGTCTTGTTTTCCTTACAGCTAACAGGGTACTGGTTCTGCCAGCTTTGTGGGAACCGTTGGTTTAATAAATTACAGTGGTACCTCGAGATACGAGTTTAATTCGTTCCGTAACCTTGAGGCGTGGGAAACTATGAGACGCTCGAGTCGCGGTAAACTGGTGGGTCGTGTACAGCCGGCCGATTCGCGGGATGACTCCTATCTCAACTGTTGCTCGTATTTCAAAGCAAAAATCGCTC
This sequence comes from Lasiurus borealis, assembly GCA_004026805.1. Classification (NCBI taxonomy): domain Eukaryota; kingdom Metazoa; phylum Chordata; class Mammalia; order Chiroptera; family Vespertilionidae; genus Lasiurus; species Lasiurus borealis. The sequence goes on from PVJN01021097.1 coordinate 34,392, forward strand.
GCTCGACGGCTCGTATCTCAAAAATCTCGTATGTTAGGGCACTCGTATCTCGAGGTACCACTGTATATGAATAATTCTTCTTAAAGTCGCTGGTTACTTGTTCATGCAGCAAACAGGATGGAGATCGTTATTTTGGGGGTAACCTCCCCCCATCCCATGCCCCGCCCCCCGCTGGTCCAGGAAAGGATGGAGGCAGCTTTCCTCTAAGGGTCTAAAAGCACTTGACATCTTCGAGCGGTTAGTGTTTGAAACCTGAACGCTCTGTGTCTGGCAATTAACTGTTCATTTGAATCGAATTCCGTAGACCACAGATTTGGGGGATGAAGGAGGGGACAGGTGAACTTGGCCCATTCCTCCCATTAGCAGCTGAGCAGTGGCACTCAGGGCACCCCATGATCTCTGGGGCAATGACACTCAAGGCCCCCTTGCCCATTCTCCGACGGGAATCTCCCCCCCACCCAGCCTCCGTCCCCTCTCATCCTGCTCACGTGAAGAGCCACCTCGGGGTGAGGCTGCTGCCGCGCATGCCTTCGGGTCTCCTTAATTATGAAAATTAATGATTAAAGTCACGGAGGCCTCGCCGCTCTGAAACAGGACTTCGTGTTGGCAGCAGCTGTTGAACCTCGGGAACGCTGTTCTTAACCATCGATCGTGATCCGTTTAACGTGGGTTCGCTTTGCCTATTAAACCCACACCCAGCCTTCATCGGGACACTAATGACAAGTGAGACT
>PVJN01021098.1:0-35119 GCA_004026805.1 Lasiurus borealis
CAGGCCTCTGCCTGCATCTCGGACCCATCTCCTCAGCAGACGCCATAGGGTTATGAGAAGTGTCACGACGCGGAAAGAGGCTGCCACTGCCGCAGACTCGATGCCCTCTGCCATCGGTGCCCAGAGTCAGTGCCTGGAGGGTCTGCACACAGATTTCCCAACGAGGGCTCCAAGGCCTGGGCCCCACACCAACTCTGGGACAGCAGCGCACACCACCTGGTGCGGAACGCAGGCCACACAGTAGGGCCAGGCCACACAGTAGAGCCAGGCCACACAGTAGGGCGGCAGGCTTCCCCGGGAACCCGTGAAGGGGGTTCTGAGGCTGCTGGACCAGAGCACCCCCAGCACCAGCAGGAGGTGAGGTCAGTCCGTCCAGGTCCTGGGCCTGGGAGCGAAACACCGGAAACGCAGGGGAAGGTGGGGGGCGGGCACAGCTCTGGGCTCTGGGGCTCCTCCCCTCGGTTTCCTGTTCGATCCTCCTCCACCCGACTCTTCATTGATGCGGCTGGGAAGTCAACACGGGAGGACGGGGAGGAATTAAAGACTTATAACCTCGCTTTTATATTTCATTAAAAAAAAAAACAGTGAAGGAGAAAGATCAGAAGAGGGGGCGGGGGCTCGGCGCTGCGGTTAACGGGGAGCCTGTACAGAGATGAAAGGCCTCGTCTCTCCCCGCCTGCACCAAGGACAAGCCGGAGGCACGTATTGATTTTCGCAGGAGAGAATGGCCTTTATGTAATGCTTCGAATGGGCACGGAGCGGGCGGGAGGCGCGGCTACAACCGACGCCCATACTGGCGTGCGGCTGGGACAGGGCCATCCACGCTGGCCCCTCTGAGTGTGCCCAGCCCTCCGACACGGGGAAGTGACACTCTCTGTGCGCCTCAGTGTGCGGGACACTTCTGAAGGATGCTCACTGGAGGAGCTGGGCACATACACATTTTGGTCTGAATGGGCCCAGCTTTTCCTAAAACAATCTCCGGCGTGTTTTCTCGTTCACGGCCGGGAAAGGATGGATCTGCACAACTACTGTGTGGAAGCTACTGGAGCCACTAAACCAGGAACCCCGAACAGCTATGGTTTTGACATAAAAAAAAAAAAAAAATCTGCCGAAACCGGTTTGGCAGTGGATAGAGCGTCGGCCTGCAGACTGAAAGGTCCCCGGTTCTATTCCGGTCAAGGGCATGTATCCTGGTTGGGGGCACACCCCAGGAGGCGGCATGCATGAGGTGGCTGATCGATGTCTCTCTCTCATCGATGTTTCTCACTCTCTATCCCTCTCCCTTTCTCTCTGTAAGAAATCAATAAAATATATTAAAAAAAAATCTATGCTGCCGAGACTGGTTTGGTTCAGTGGATAGAGCATCTGCTTGTGGACTGAAAGGTCCCACGTTCGATTCCGGTCGGGGGCATGTACCTTGCTTGCGGGCACATCTCCAGTGGGGGGCGTGCAGGAAGCGGCTGATCGATGTCTCTCTCTCATCGATGTTTCTGACTTTCTATCCCTCTCCCTTCCTCTCTGTAAAAAATCAATAAACTATATTTAAAATCAGTAAAATCATATTTAAAAAAATCTATGCTAATGAAATCAGGTCTTGTTAATATATTTCAAATTTTTATGTTTTATTGGTTTCAGGGAGAGGAGGTGAGAGGGAGAGAGAGAGAAACATCAATGATGAGAGGGAATCCTTGATCAGCTGCTTCCTGCATTCCCCCTACTGGGGGATGAAGCCAGCAACCCAGAGAGGTGCCTGACCAGGAGTAGAACCTTGACCTCCTGGCTCCTGGGTGGACACCCAGCCACTGAGCAGCACAGGCCAGCAGGTGGACCTTGTTAATGTCGTAGATATCTTGTTCTCAAAGTATCAGAGGTAACTGGGAAAACCCAAATGGACTTGCACAAAAGCAGAGGATTATTAAATAGCAACTCACATAAAATCAAACTTCCCTCGGTTAAAACCACGTTACGAATCTGTAATAAAATAAGGAAATGCTCTTGATGTAATTTTAAATAACAACAGCAAGACAAAGTGCTATGCCCGTTTAAAAAAAGACAGGGCTGTGCATGTGTTTGTGCCTGCATCTTCAGGGGAGATCGCTCCGGAAGAAATAAACTTTCAAAGGAAAAAGGACAGTGGTTTCTCAAAGAAACTTCATCTCTGTCCAAAAGTGACATCAATACCTTTTCCTTCCCTAATCAGAGAGTCATTCCACTGAAAACATTTAGCATCCATAATTAAGAACAGGTAACCGAGGAGCAGAATCCATCTGAAAATAGCCAGTCTTTTCATGGAATGAAAAGGAAAGTAAAAACTGGTTTTAAAGAAACATAAATGTAGATACATGTGCATGCTGAAGAAAGATCAAAATATTGCCAAGATGCCTTCAGAATGTCCATTCTATGCCAGGGTATGTGGTAATAATACGGGCATTACTTAAAAAAAAATGGTTCCCCCATAAACACTTACCATAAAAGTTAAGTTTAATTTAACATTATCTATATCTATATCTATATCCAATCTCTCTATACATGTACAGTGGTACCTCGGGATAAGAGTGCCCTAACATACGAGATTTTTGAGATACGAGCGGTTGAGCAAGCGATTTTTGCTTTGAAATACGAACAACAGTTGAGATAGGAGTCATCGCGCTCGGATCGGCCAGCTGCACATGACCCACCAGTTTACCGCGACGCGAGCATCTCATAGTTTCCCACGCCTCAAGGTGACGGAACAAATTAAACTCATATCTCGAGGTACCACTGTATGTGTGTGTGTGTGTGTGTGTGTGTGTGTGTGTGTGTGTATTGATTTCAGAGAGGAAGGGAGAGGGAGAAACATTAATGATTGGAATAATTTTTCGGCTGCCTCCTGCCTCCTGCACACCATACACTTGGGATCAAGCCCGCAACCCGGGCCTGTGCCCTGATCTGCAATCTAACCGTGACCTCCTGGTTCCTAGGAGGACGCTCAACCACTCAACCACACTGGCCAGCCGATCATCCCTTCTCTTTCTCACCTCACGCCGAGGATCTGCAGAATGAGCTCTCCCTCTGTCACACACATTCATTTAAACACGAGGGAGCCCGAGAAAAGCCTTCTCCATGAAACGCCGGCTTAATTAATCACACCGTTAGCATTCCTCCCCGGCTGTAATCACTGACGTCTCGCCTCTGTCTCTTCCGTGACGGTTCTATTTCTCCTTAGGTTCGTGGAGCTTCCCCAAATAACCTACTTTGTTTGTGAATTTCAGAGGGCACCTCACAATTTCCATATCCTCCTGGTGATTAATAGACCCGCGGCGCGGGCTGTGGTCGGTGATATATAACAATTAAAACCCAGGTTTATCTTCAACGAGTGGGGCTGAAAGTTCCGAGAGTGCCAAAAATACAGTGCTATTCTCTAACAACGTACCACGTGATGAATAGGTGACTCAAAATTAATAAGCAAATTGACCTCGGCAATTACAAGCCGTATAAAAGATGAATACATGTTGGCTCACAAAATGGAATTAAATGCAAGACGACTGTAGGTCTATATAAAATGGTATTTTCTGAGAAATAAAAGCAGGAGGGTAGTAAGAAATGTGTCATAAAAGGTGATATTAGGTCATTATGGCTATTTTGTTTTTTTAAAGAAGATGAAGTCATGAATGAGGAATCACCCAACGAGATGCAAACTGAACGTAAGAGGAGTCACTTTTTATGAACCATCGAGCGGCTGGCCAATCCAGAGACTGACTGAGGGCCCCTAGGGCCACTGGTAACATGTGCCACTGGGACCTGGACGTGCGGTGAGATGCTGGGCACAGGCATGCCGTGGGAATGCTACACACACACACACCAATGCTGCACACACACACCAAAGCTACACACACACACACACACCAATGCTGCATACACACACACACCAATGCTACACACACACACCAATGCTACACACACACACACCAATGCTGCACACACACACCAAAGCTACACACACACACACACACCAATGCTGCATACACACACACACCAATGCTACACACACACACCAAAGCTACACACACACACACACCAATGCTGCATACACACACACACCAATGCTACACACACACACCAATGCTGCACACACACACACACCAATGCTGCACACACACACACACCAAAGCTACACACACACACATCAATGTTGCATACACCCCAATGCTACACACACACCCCAATGCTACACCCCCCATGCTACACACACACCGTAATGCTACACATACACCAGTGCTACACACACACACACACACACACACACACACACAGAGGCACGCACCAAAGCTGCCAGTGCACAAACCCTGCTTTTTGGGGGTTAAGCACCCCCAAAGCAGGAGTGAAAAGGCAGTTGCTCCCGGCACACCACAGAGCGGCCTGCAAGGGGGGGGGACACGCACAGGGGCCACCAGACACGTGACAGAACGGCTTCACCAGCCCCTAACCACTCATGTGGGGACAGATCGGACTCACCCGGCCCTCACCTCTCACGTGGGCTCAGAACGGACTCACCCGTCCCTCACCTCTCACGTGAGGACTGAATGGACCTCACCCGTCCTCACCACTCATGTGGGGTCAGAACGGACTCACCCGTCCTCACCACTCACGTGGGGTTGCCCAAGACAAGGAGGAAGAGACGCCTGGAAACTCCCGCTGCCCGCGCTTGGAGTCAGTCTGGGTCGGGTCTCCCCGCTTTGCTCTCTCCCACCTCCTCCTCCATCACCAGTGATTTCCTGTGACCCACCTACACCCCTCCTTTGGCGGCCATGGATAAACACAGGTATAACCGTCATTCTCCGGAGCGTCATCTCCATTCGTGGAGGTTCTGCTTCCCGGCAGATGTCGCCAGTTTGGCTCAAATAAACTCACAGGAATTCTTCACAGGTTTCCATGGGTTTTTTTTTGTTGTTGTTGTTTTACGTTAACAAAATCGGCGCATGTTTTCCCGCAGAGCATCCTGCAGGAGCGGGACTGTCTGGTGGGCGGGTCTTGGTCGGCCACGGTCGTGGAGAGAGATGTGCCCCTCTATGGGCGGGCAGGCAGGCAGGCATCCTTCCTGCCTCGGGGACCGGAGTGCCCTGTGAGAACTGAGAGGAAGGTAACAGCCGCAGGACTTTATATGGTGAATCAGCGGGCCGACGTGAGACGCTTTGACCAATGAGCCGGATGAATGGGGAGTCTTTGATTAGCCGAGCGCTGGCGGGCTCAGAGCAGAGCGTCTCTGTCACGTTCTGGGACCCGCATGGAGGAAGTCTTCCCTATGTACAGTGGTCCCTCGAGATACGAGTTTAATTCGTTCCGTCACCTTGAGGCATAGGAAACTATGAGACGCTCGAGTCTCGGTAAACGGGTGGGTCGTGTGCAGCCGGCCGATCCGCGCCATGACTCCTATCTCAAATGTTGCTCATATTTCAAAGCAAAAATCGCTCGCTCGACGGTTCGTATCTCAAAAATCTCATGTGTTAGGACACTCGTATCTCGAGGTACCACTGTATACGTTTTTCAGCTGTTTGTCTTCCAAATCTGGAACAAGACTCCAGGACCTTCTGGGGAAGAAGGCCTGTGTGTGGAGAAGGGGCCGTGAGACCATATCCCAAGGCCTGGCCTGGCGCCGGCACTGACTGACACCTCTGCCTGGGGCATAGTCCGCGGCCTCTCTGGAATAGGGGTCGCCTTATTTTCCCTGTTATTTAAGCAAACAAGTGTTCACAGAAGCCAGAAGAACAGGGTTAAAATTTCCGACAGCAGTTTTTAGGCAAGATGGAGGTTACAATGCTTCAGAACACCTCGCCTGTCTCCTGGGTAACAACGGAAGCCCCTCCATCACTTGGGACGGACGGTCCTTTGCTCAAAGGGCCACCTTTTGAGAGCTTTCTGTGCTGATTACGCCTCTTCATGGAGTCCAGTCTGCATCCGAACCGGGGAAATGTCACCCAGCACCTGACAGGCGTGTTCTGCCTCCCAAGATCATGATTACATCTCACGGGGAACATGGGATCGAGAGGCAGTTCCTCGGTTGCTCTTTAATCTCAGAAACGGACCCGCTGTTTCAGACCGGATGACCTGGCTCTTGCTCCCGCCAGGGACTCACTCCCTCTTTGGCCAACATTTCCACGTTCCAATCGCCCGCCGGCTGAAATCAGGGTGTCCGAGGCGCCTATCCTGCTGCTGGCAGACTTTTCAAATCCCTACCACGCATGAGGGATGGAAAGTCTACATTGATGGCTTAGAGTGAGGAATAATGAGAGTCTTTTAAAACATTATGTTTAAATTATTGGTCAAGGGTGCTTTTTTTTTTTCCCGCCAACATTGAGTGTTAAGGTAAACCTTTAACCAACTGTTTAGATGGGGAAAATTTTTTTAAATGATTTTTTTAATTGATTTTTAAGGAGAGAGGGAGGGAGAGGAAGGAGAGAGAAACATCCATGATGAGAAAGAATCACGGACCAGCTGCATCCTGTATGCTTTGGGGATGGAGCCCACCACCCGGGCCTGTACCCCAGCTGGGAGTTGAACCATGACCTCCTGGTCCATAGATTCACACTCAACCACTGACCACGCCAGCCAGCCATTGGCTGTAATTCTAACGTGATAAATACTGATCGAGCCCTCCCTCCCCCATGGCCCCCCTGACCCACATCCCCCACAGCCTCCCCAATCCACATCTGCCACGGCCTCTCCTGTTCACCCCACACCCACACACTCTGTTCCTTCCGCCTTGTTTACTCCTCACCACAGAGAGAAAACCACTTCTGCCCTGCCTTTGAAGGACACTTTTTTCCCGAGTAAAACTCCTCTTCCACAGACTCACACACAGAGTGCGGGACACAGCCATTTTCCTCCCGTTTGAATTCACCCCACTCTTCCCGTAATCAAGGCACAATTTATTTCCCAAGCTGTGCTTTTCAGAGGCACAAAAGAGAACAAAACAAAACGCAAGCAGAGAAAGGAACCAAGCGTCTGCTCTGAAAGCTGAATTTTGAAGGAGAGCAAAAATGTGGTGACGGAATTCATCAAGGACGCTCCGCTGACTGAACGCAGGAAGTGACGCGGGAGCGTGAGTGTGGGGTCCGCGTCAGGATGAGGAGGCTAAGAGGACACGATGCTCGCGTGGTGGCAGGAAAGCGGGAAGGGCAGGGCACCCCAGGGAAAGAGTGGCAGAAGTTCTAAAATTGTGCCCACGTCCATGAACACTTCATATCCGATTCCACATTCCTTTTTTTTTTTTAACAGCAAATTAAGAAGTTGAGAAAGTGCTATCTAGGGTGTGAGAAGCCTTAGAAGGTGACATCTGAGGAAAAGACAGGAAATCAAGACAGGAGAGATCTGAGATGATCTCCTCTCAGAGATGAGACTCTCTCACTCTTTCACTTACTCCTTCACCCATCCATCCATCCATCCATCTATCCATCCATCCATCCATCCATCTATATGCCCACCAAACGTCCATGCATCCCTCCATCCATCTATGTATCCATGCATCCATCCATGTATCCATGCATATATCCATCTATCCATCCGTCATCCATCCATCCATCCATCCATGCATCCATCCATCTATACACCCATCCACATATACATGCATCTATCCATGCATCCATGTATCCATACATTCAACCATCCATCCATGTATCCATCCATTGATGCATGCATGCATCCATCCATCCATGCATCCATCCATCCATCCATCCATCCATCCATCTATACACCCATCCACATATACATGCATCTATCCATGCATCCATACATCCAACCATCCTTCCATGCACCCATTCATTCATGCATGCATGCATCCATCCATCCATGTATCCATCTATCCAGCCTTCCATCCATGCATCCATCCATACATCCATGCATCTATGTATCCATACATCCATGTATTCATGCATGCATGCATCCATCCACCCATTTCTACACCCATGCATCCATCTATGCATCCATCAATCCTTCCATCTATCCTTCCATCCACCCATCATCTATCTATCCATCCACCCATCTCCATACCTATCTACCCATCCACCTGTTCATCCATCCATCTCTCTACTACCACTGCTAACATTGCTGTATGTGTATTACCTCCCATATCCTGCGTCAACCATAGAGAAACAATGGTAGTTGATGGCCTTTGTATCAGGGAGGATGGAGGGACTGTCCCTCAAATTATCATCTTGAAAAATGTTCCAGCTGGACCGTTGACAGGTGGGCATAGAAGGCAAAGGCCCTCTGCACTGGTGTGGACTCTCCTTGGAAGAGAATTTACACACCATCCTGTTCACACACCAGCACCTCATGCCCAATAATTCCAACATTTTGGAATTCGGGAAAGTCCAGGAAGTGTGTGCATGTCTATGAAGGAAGAATCACCTTAACTCGTACCTAACATTCACTAATTTGAGGCTGTTTTCTTCCACATGAAATGTCTTTGTTAAGAGAGAATGAAAACCTCAACAATGGATCTCATTTAAATTTCCGAAACGTGATGTAGTTCTCAATGATAGTAAATGCACATGTGGCGTTTGGAAAAGATACAGCTGTACGGGGTACTGGAGTACATCTATAAAATCTAGTTGCAATGGGAAGAGACATACTACTCATAGACCATGGAACAAATGTGAACGCTAATACCACGGGGAAGGTGGGCGGTGCTGGGCACACTCCATCCCATCTGTTCTCTGCCAATCCAAGGAAGAAATTAATAGCAAATCTTCCCTCTGCTTATTTCAACCAGAGACTAGGTGGAAAGATACGTATTTCCATTAAAGTCCTACGGTCCCACTTTTAGCCCAAAACTGAGTTTCATAAAACCTGCTCTCATGATTTCCATGAATATAAGTAGAATTATCAATTGTCTAGTAACAAGCATCACGTTTTTCGATGTGTTGTGATTGCCTTTACACATGTTTTCCCTGTATCTCTCCCCCGGAGACACGGGTCCTCACAGGATCCGCGTTTATAGAAAGAGCATGCGGCTGTCACTCCAGTGTTTCACACTTCCTCATTAGCAGGCGCAGACGCAGCTGCGCTGAGCGAGTGCGAAGCCACGGGTCACTTCTGTTCTGGTGGAAGTTTTGTTATTTTACAATCAACCTTCGGGAGGGGGAATCGTCCGCCTCAGGAAAATAAAATAAAATGAAAAGCAGACTGAACTGCCAGCACCTGCATACACACGAAAATATAAGGTGCACCCAGCTGATTCCAAAACTCCATTAACACAGTGTTTCTTAGATAAGGTCAGAGAAAAATCATTGCTCGACATCTGCATAGGCACTTTTTACATGCATGGGTATATAGTTCCTTTTTAATATATATATATATATATATATATATATATATATATATATTAATATATATATATATATATTTTATATATATATATATATATATATATATATATGTATAGATAGGTAGATAGGTAGGTAGGTAGGTAGGTACATAGATAGATAGATAGATAGATAGATAGATAGATAGATAGATAGATAGATTTCATAGAGGAAGGGATAGGGGGAGAGAGAAACATCAATGATGAGAGAGTATCATTGATCTGCTGCTTCCTGCACAGCCCCCTACAGGGATGGAGCCCCTCACCCAGGCATGTGCCCTGACCCAGAACTGAACTGTGACCTCTGGTTCATAGGTCGATGCTCCACCCCTGAGCCATGCCAGCCTGGCATGACTAATACTTTTCAAACGTCACCACCGGGAACCTTCCCAACCCAGATCAGAGGAGACCAAGCTCCTCATAAAGAAGGACCGGGAGCCAAACCGGTTTGGCTCAGAGGATAGAGCGTGGGCCTGCGGACTGAAAGGTCCGGGGTTCAATTCTGGTCAAGGGCATGGATCCTGGTTGCAGGCACATCCCCCAGTGGGGGGCATGCAGGAGGCGGCTGATGGATGTCTCTCTCTCATGGATGTTTCTAACTATCCCTCTCCCTTCCTCTCTGTAAAAAAAATCAATAAAATATATTTTAAAAAGACGAAGAAAAGAAGGAGGAGGAGGAGGAAGAGGGGGAGGAGGAGGAGGAGGAGGAAGAGGGGGAGGAGGAGGACCAGATGCTCAGAGTTTCTGAACTGAATTCCTGGCTATGACCTTGGGAGGCAGAGGTGACTTTCTAGGGGTTTTGTCCACGACCATGTCCATGTGCCATTCCTGTGTGACAAGCGTGGCTTTGTTTTGTTCGTTGTTGTTGTTTTTTGTGGGAAAGAAAAGCAGGTCTTTTCAAGTGAGAAACGTCCATGTCCTCCAGGAGATGAAGCCTTCCTGGATGGGTCCAGTCCGTGTAGACAACTACGCAGTGTCTGTTCGGGTCCCACCCCCTTGGATGGGCTCTGAGGACCAACTGAACATCCAATGAGGAGTGTGAGGCGCCCCCTCCTGTCCCGGAGGGAATGAGGGGTGAGTGGGCCTGGTCTTCTGAAGGGGGTCCTCCCTCCCCCTCCCCCCATTTCTACTTAATGCATTCTCCCTGCGAGGTTATCCCTGGAAATACAGTGGTACCTCGAGATACAAGTGCCCTAACATACGAGATTTTTGAGATACGAGCCGTCCAGCGAGCGATTTTTGCTTTGAAAGACCGTTGAGATAGGAGTCATCGCGCGGATCGGCCGGCTGCACACGACCCACCAGTTTACCGCGACTCGAGGGTCTCATAGTTTCCCACGCCTCAAGGTGACGGAACGAATTAAACTCGTATCTCGAGGTACCACTGTACTCTGCCCACGTTCCCTCACTGCCTTCCTTCCTTCCTTCCGTTAAAGTCCCATTCCTCCCACAGCCAGGCAGTGAGCGGTCGGTGGTAGACTGTGACATCTCTCCCGTTTAGTCTGGATGCCTCAGCCAGAGGGTGACCCTCAGGCCCGGACACAGCTCCTAACTCAGGCACCATCCCTCTGACCCGCCGTCTCCTGGGGTCAGCTCGGTCACGCATGGCTGTGCTGCCCGGGCACAGGTTCAAACTCGAATTTTACAGCCGGAGACTGGCTTCAGGCAGAAGCCTCCCCGTCAGTCACCCCCACACGCTGATGGAGCGCCGATGGTTCTAGAACAGCGGTCCTCAACCTGTGGGCCGCGACCCCTTTGGGGGTCGAAGGACACTTTCACAGGGGTCGCCTGAGACCATCAGAAAACACAGGTATTTACGTTATAATTCATAACAGTAGCAAAATGACAGTGATGAAGTATGGTTGGGGGTCACCACCACATGAGGAGTTGTATGAAAGGGTCGCGGCCTTAGGAAGGTTGAGAACCCCTGTTCTAGAAGCGTTTACCTAGGTGAGCCCCGGGTTGCCTGCTGTGGGGGACCCCTGGCTGGGCTCCCCTAGGAAAACGCTTCTGGAACCATCGGCGCTCCATCAGCTGTTTGGGGGAGCACAGCTCTGACCCTTCCTCGCCAGTAACCAAGGAGGGGACCCCCCCCACACACACCTAGTGAGCCCTGACAGGACCAGGAGCGTGATTCCTCCACTCTGGGCCCCCACAACGCGGTGACCCACCCTTGACAGTCAGCTGACTACGTGATCCTCTCCCTCTGATTTCCCCAACCGCCCAATGCAGGCTTCTCTGCGTTTCCGGGGCTCTATCCCCGCGTTCTGATACGAAAGGAGAAAATCTGGGGAACGCCCTGGCTCAGCCCAGAGCTGTTCACTGACGTCTCCCCGCCGTACCTGCACCCCCCGCCCCCCTGCTTTCTCTGGGTCTACAGTGCCTCTGAGAGTTGCTATTGTCTCCGTTCCGCTGCCTGGCTTACAGTAATGCCGGCACCCGTGCCAGAGCCGCATCAGAAACCCTCACACGCAGGCCCACGCAGCATCCCGCTGCGATTCCTGAATGCCTCCTCCGCGTGGGCCGGGAGCAGCTGCAGTATCCCACGGCTGAATGCCGATGAGACTGGGAGGCCGCCGCAGCTGAGTCGCGATGCACGTTCCTCGGGTGCTGGGCATGTCCAGCAGCCGAAGGAGGAAGGGAGCAGAGACACTGACAGGTGCAGGGCACACAGACGCAGGCCATACTGGGTGCGGGTCCTCGGCCTGGGGAGGGGGGTGGCCCAGGGAACAGCGGGTCCGTACTTCCCCACGTTCTCCCCTTGCTTTGCGTCTCTCGCAGCCCCAGTGGACTCCTGGGTCTGAGAACTTGCCTAGCGAACTTACCACGGGCACGACAGACACCGAATACCAGTGTCCCGAGGCTCGTGAATCCGGCTCTCACCGACGGCGGTGACCCAGCCGGAACCAGGAGTGGCGACGGCTCCTGGCCCTCAGGCCCAGACACAGCTTCTACCTCAGGTTTCATCCCCCGAATCCACGACCAAATGTTAAATCTCCCGAAACCAAATTAAGTCATAGCTATCTTCTCTTCATGCTCTGTGGCTTTGCCCTGTCTCAATGGGAAGGTGATGGGGAAAAGAACACTTTTTTTTTGGGGGGGGGGGTGAAGCAGGTGCTAGCAACCTAAATCTGTGCCAGAAACCTAATGTGCATTCTTTTTTAAAAATATATATTTTATTGATTTTTTTTTTTTTTTTTTTACAGAGAGAAAGGGAGAGAGATAGAAAGTCAGAAACATCGAAGAGACAGAGTCATGGATCAGCCACCTCCTGCATGCCCCACAGTGGAGATGTGCCTGCAAGAAAGGTACATGCCCCCGACCGGAAATGAACCCGCGACCCTTCAGTCCGCAAGCTGACGCTCTATCCACTGAGCCAAACCCGTCTTGGCCCAATGAGCATTCTTAATAGCCTCTGATGAAGTCACAAATGGGTCTTGCAAGACCAGTTTACCTAAGTGCTCCCGTGTTCCAGAGGCCTACGCCGTGAACCACACACCACCCAGGAGGGGGTATCAGTGCTGGCACCAGGCCAGGCCTTTGGGTGCAGTCTCACAGCCGCCATCCCAACACGGGGCTTTTCGCATTGCCTGAGAAAGGTCCAGCAGCCCCATCCATATCTGGGGGACAAAGCAACCAGAGGGGATAAAGTGGGAGCCTCCTCCATATCCGTTTGCTCTGGATCTAGAGAGAAACAGTCTCCCCTGAGTCCAGGGAAACATCTGACAATCAATGGGTTGGTCCTGTGTCTCCCAGAATTCCTCTGTGCTCTCCGGCCGCCCGGTAAATTCCGTGACAGAAGTTTTCTGCATCGAAAGCTCCGGAGTGAGCCAAGACCGGTGTGGCTCAGTGGATAGAGCGTCGGCCTGCAGACTGAAAGGTCCCAGGTTCCATTCCGGTCAAGGGAATGTACCTTGCCTGTGGGCACAACTCCAGTGGGGGGCGTGCAGGAGGCAGCTGATCGATGTCTCTCTCTCATCGATGTTTCTGACTTTCTATCCCTCTCCTTTCCTCTCTGTAAAAAATCAATAAAAAATATATATATTAAAAAAAAAAGAAAGAAAGAAAGCTCCGGAGTGATTAAGGAAAAAAAAAAGGAGTATTCTGACTTGTGTGGCTTAGAGGTTGAGTGTCGACCTATGAACCAGGAGGTCATGGTTCGATTCTGGGTCAGGGCACAGGCCCGGGTTGCAGGCTCCATGCCCAGGGCGGGGTGTGCAGGAGGCAGCCCATTCATGTTTCTCTCTCATCAGGGATGTTTCTCTCTCTCTCTCTTTCTCTCTCTCTCTCTCTCTCTCTTTCTCTCTCCCTCTCTTTCTGTCTGACATCAATATTCATATATACTGTTTCCGAATGCTCTGGGGGTGGGTGGAAAGAAAAGGGGACCCTCAGTTAGAGTAGCAACTCAGGGTCCGACCTCGGAGGGACTCTTCCTGGGAGTGGAGTGGAGGTCGTTGAGGGGGGACTGGATGTTACCAGCGCAGAGATGAGTTCAGAGCCAGGCTTCTCTCTCCCCCCGTGAGATCGGCCAGAAGGCCCAGGGCGCTGGTACAGGAAGTAACTGAGCGCTGCCCAGAGACAGAAGCAGCCAGTGGTAACTACCCCAAGCCCTCCCCTTCTCCCTCCCTGTGATTTAAATTCAGCAGCCCTCCCCTCAGACCCAGCTCAGCTGCTGAGATAATGAATCTATTTTCCCCGGCCCTGCCCTGGGCCAGCCCCAGCCAGGCGCTCTCTCTCATGCAAATGAGAGCCCTCAGAGTCAGCTGCAGGGCCAGCAGCTGTGGGGACCGGAGCTGAGTGACAGCTGAGTTTCCATGCCCAGGATGTCACCTTCAGCCCTGCGTCTCTGAGCAGGGAGCCTGCTTCCCAGGAGAAGCAGGAATAGAACATCATCGGGGACCGGCTCATCATAGGAGACAGCCACCCAGCTCTGCTGGTGGGACGGGTTTGTCTGAGTAGAGAAGGCACGTGCTCACCTGGCCGAGCTGGGACCTGGGAGCTGACCTGTCCCCTGGGGGGACCTGGGAGCCCCCCTGGAAGGGAAGCTCCTCCTCCACCCCATCAGGAAGCTATTCTCACTTTGTCCCAAGTAGATCACCGGAAAGGATTTGGGGTGTGTATCTAAGTCTTAGGCTCTAAAGCAGCTGTTCTCAACGTGTGAGTTGCAACCCCACATGTTGAAAACTGCTAGCAAGGGTCGCCTACGACCATCGGAAAACAGATATTTACATGAGGATTCATGAACAGTAGCAAGATGACAATGATGAAGTAGCAACGAAAATAATTTTAAGATTGGGGGTCACCACCACATGAGGAGCTGTATTAAAAGGTCACAGCATTAAAAAAGCTGACCTAAGGCCTCCCTTTTCTGGTAAACTTTAACAGCACAGGACACAGGAGGTGGGACACTCAAGTAGTAGCTGCTAGCGAAGAGGCGACTCTACACCAGCAGGACCCAGGGCGGGCCTAGGACTGAAGAACCAGAAGCTTTATTTAATAGATTTTATTGACAGAGAGGAAGGGAGAATGACAGAAAGTCAGAAACATCGATGAGAGAGAGACATCGCTTAGCTGCCTCCTGCACGCCCCACAGTGGAGACGTGCCTGCAAGCAAGGTACATGCCCCCGACCGGAATCGAACCCGGGACCCTTCAGTCCGCAGGCCGACGCTCTATCCACTGAGCCAAACCGGTCTTGGCGAAGCTTTATTTAAATGTTAAGCGGACGCACAGTAACTCGATGAACTGCCGGAGGAGTTACACCACACGACGCAGATGCAGCTGCAGATCGCACGGCACTTTATTACTCACACACGTTCCTGAGGCTGCGGGGAGAAATAGATCCAAGATGGTGGCATAGGTAAACACCTACACTGCTGCCTCACACAACAATTTCAAAACTACAACTAAAAGACAGAACGGACATCATCCTGAGGCTGCGGGGACAGGCTTAGGGGGGGTCCTGGGGGTGCTGTCCTCCGGGGTCCGGCAGTGGGGCTGGTCAGGGCCGGATGCAGGGGGCTGGCGTCCCTCACCCAAGAGCTCAGTCGTGTCTCAGTCCGGAGGTACTGGCCGTTCCTCTGTCGTCTGGCAGAGAGGAGCCTGCAAGGACTGTCAAAAGGCCGTGCCAACGGGCAAACACGCACCGTGGCTGGCCGGGATTTATTTGTAAAGCCTACACCTTCCCCATAGCAGGTGCTATCAATGAATCACGTCAGTGCACACGTGTGCATCTCAAACAGGGCGAGGGGCTACGTGTGGTTCTCCAGGGAGAGGACAAGTCACTCTGAGTCAGGAACTGAGGTTCAAATCCTTATCTCTGGGGCACGCACGCTTCAGGGCAGTGGGGAATGTGTCCTGAACATCGCATGTCACATTTCAAGGAATGTTAACTCAACCATTTTTAAACCTTCCTCATGTTTTTGGTCATTTTTTAAAATATATTTTATTGGTTTTTTACAGAGAGGAAAGGAGAGAGAAAGTCAGAAACATCAATGAGAGAGAGACATCCATCAGCCGCCTCCTGCACACCCCACACTGTGGAGATGTGCCCTCCACCAAGGTACATGCCCTTGACCGGAATCGAACCTGGGACCTTTCAGTCCGCAAGCCAATGCTCTATCCACTGAGCCAAACCGGTCTTGGCTTTTTGGTCATTTTTTAAGCACTTTGAAACATTTCCATATTTTACCGCAACACAGGGAAAGACGAATAACCTTGCTGTGGGAACCAGAATAGCCAGCCCTTTGGAGATCACACCCCTGTGCACAGCACAAGGCCTTTGCAGACCCCCATCTTTGCATATCACCGACCCTCTGCAGACCCCCGGCCTCTGTATTCCTGCAAAGACTTGGCAAATGCTCGGCCAGAATGACCTGTAACCTGCCCATTGGGGACACCCTTCTACCTACTTCCCAGGTGACCTTTGTCCTACCTGATGGGAGCAGTGGGCTGATGGTGGGGGCAGAGCAGATGTGTGTGGGTGACCTGCTACCACCCCTGCTGCTGGCATGACTGGAATGAAAGCTCATAGAGCAGTGGTTCTCAACCTTCCTGAGGCCACGACCCTTGCATACAGTTCCTCATGTGGTGGTGACCCCCAACCATGACATTTGGCTACTATTATGCATCGTGATGTCAATATCTGCATTTTCCGATGGTCTTAGGCGACCCCTGTGAAAAGGTCCTTTGAACCCCAAAGGAGTCGCGACCCACAGGTTGAGAACCGCTGTCATAGAAGATCCAACCCTGTCACTGCTGAGCCGGCTGAAGCAGTGACAGGCAGCTGGACCCTTGGTCCTCGGTTTCACTTCTTCACCAACGCTGGTGGTCTCCCTGGAGAGCCCAGAGCAGGATGGGAATCTTGGCCAGTGACTAGCTGCCCAGGTAGGAAGACACACGCCAGATCCTCAACAGGTCACACGCAAGGGCCACAAGGTTTTGGGGGGTGAGTGGTTGAGAGAACACCAGCAGAGAGGTGAGGGCACAGGAAGTGAGAAAGGAGGAACCGAAGGGGAAGGAGCATGGCGGGGAGACGGGTGTCTTCCCTGATTCTTCCAAAACAAATAGGACTTGGGCCTCGAGAGGCCCCCGTCAAACGAGGAGGAGCGGGATCACTGGTGCAGCCCGCAGGGTCCCGGGGAGAGGAGCGTCATCCATCACATGGAACCACGGCTTCCTGACTCTCTGGTGGCAGCAGGCATCCCTCCCAAGGCATGCCACTTAGAAATACCAAGAAGTTGTCATAGTAACGTCTTTTTCACCGCTCACGCACACCCTCCTGGCTCCTGGGTGGCTGACAGATTTGCAAATACACCCTCACTTTATCACGATACGCCAATGCGTGTGTTGACGGTGCTCCTCTTCGTCCGTGTCCAGGCTGACACATCAGCCGGAGCATAGCGTGTGCGTGTCGGCTGCAATGTAACTCAGCGGGAGTCCTCCAGGCTCGGGGCAGAGCGGCTGCCAGGAGGCATCGTGGGAGGGACTCAGCACGGCCTGCTGTGCCCAGAATCACTTAGCCTTGGACGATGTTGCCATTTATTCTCCCAACATACCTTAAGTAATGCCCAGCCATGACGCTGGGGGTTCCGTCTCAAAGGGTCTGTCATCATCCCCAGAGACACTGGACTCTTTCCCCGGGAAGCGTAGAGCTGAATCAAAGTCTTTCCTGGTCAGCCAGTGGCCAGAAGCAAACTCACGCCAAGTCTCCATCTCTGCTGGAAGCCAGTTCCAGCATGTCATCATTACAAGCGTTTCATCTGAAGGTTGATGAAACGTGGGGGCTCAACCAGGGCAGAGTCACATATGTAATCACCTGTTGGAACGGCTGGAAAGGCACTTCCCCCCAACCTGAATAGGATGATCGTTTGCTGCCAGACAGCTCAGGGCATCTCAATCTGCATGTTATTGCCTCCTGTGGGCCAAACACCTCAACAGCTGTAGGCCATTCCCCAATCTGCCAGTACAGTGGTACCTGGAGATACGAGTTTAATTCGTTCCGTCACCTTGAGGCGTGGGAAACTATGAGATGCTCGAGTCTCGCGGTAAACAGGTGGGTCGTGTGCAGCTGGCCTATCCGCACAATGACTCCTATCTCAACTGTTGCTCATATTTCAAAGCAAAAATCGCTCACTTGACAGCTCGTATCTCAAAAATCTCGTATGTTAGGGCACTCGTATCTCGAGGTACCACTGTACTTCTGAAATCCTACCCTACTTTGAAGTGCATTACCTCCACCTGGCCTTAGGACAAATTGTGCTAATAAAATTATAATATAATATATATAATATAATATAATAATATATATAATATAATATAATAATAAATTGTGCTAATAAAAGGCAGGGGATCCTGCGACAAGGAGAACTGAAAATAAAGAACTTGGGTCTTTAGCTCCTTTAGCTCAAGCTCCTCTGGCCCCCAATGCCTTTCACATTATCTTTTTTCATCTCTGGCCTCTGATTTCATCTACTCCCAGGCTTTCTCCAGATTGCTGAACGCTTCTTAACGCCGGGACAAGAACCCCCGCACATTTCCTCAGCCTTTTCCTGACTGTGGCAGCCCGGCGTGTCTTCCCAGCCCAGGCGAGGAGGGTTCGCTTGGCAATGCCCCGACAGCCCAGGGAGCCGGTCTCAAGTGGAAGTGGAACCACCTCCTGTTTCATGGAGCAGAAATGGGGAGAGAGGACCACCAAGCCTTTGGGGCCAGGGTGTGCTGGGACCCTTAATCAGAAAGGGGGTGTGAAGGAGAAGGCGCACGAGAGCCCTGGGAGGGGAAGTGGGAAAGAAAGTCTTAGGGATAAACTCCAGCCACTGCAGGGCTGCCTGCATCGCCCGTGTCAGTTCTAAATCTGAAGGTCGGTACTCAATGTAATAACAGCTGCTGACAAAAAAAAAGAAAAAAAAAAAACAGACACACACACTCTCTCTCTCTCTCTCTCTCTCTCTCTCACACACACACACACACACACACACACACACACACACACAGACAGCCACTCCGATTATCCCTAGTCCCACTTGTGAGGTCTCGGTGATTGGGTTTCTAACGAGACCGCTGTGCTCGAGACGAACCATTAAAAGCGCACAACCTACAATTGCCAGGGAAACGTGGGGAGATGTCTGGGCCCGGGAGGGCCTAATCCGTACTTAGAGGGTTTATTTCGAGCTGATGGGTTTGAAGATTGCCGTAATCATCCTATTTCTCTGAAAATTATACATTCCACTCTAAAACCCACACTCCGGCGCTACGTTAAAAAAAAAAAAAAAAAGAAGGTAAAATTTGGGGAAGAAATGTGCAAGAATGCGGATATCTCATTTCCAATAACCGTTGCCTAGGTGACGGGCCGTCTAAGCGCTCTGAGTCGGGAGGCAGGGCCGTATCTATATTTGGGACTGAAATCTGCAGCGGAGGCAAGTTCCCTGGCATGACCGTGTCCCCAGCATTTTGGGGGGCAGAGTGGTATGTCAGCCGGGGCCTGTGTCTGACTGCAATATGTTAGTCACTCACACTCGACACTGGGTGGGCGCGTCTTTTAAATTCAACCTGCAGGCAGGTGGTCACCTACATGGGGGGACTGTTCAGTGCTAAGGGTCCTAACACAGTGATTCAGGGAAAGCAGGGAGGCTCTTGCGAGGTTCCCGGGGTAACATCTATTCTGTGACCAAGACATGGACCCCTCCTTGCAAGACAGGATGGAGGTGCCTCAGAAAACTACCCTTTTAGCTGTCAGGTGCTCTATCCAGCAAGTCTGCTTCTGAGGATGCACCTCAAGAAAACACCAGCATTCCCTTGAAAACTGATGTGCACCCCTGTTCATTCACCAGAGCCCAGGTGTGGAAGCGGCCCATGGACCCTCAGGGGACCACACACCAGGCAGCTGAGGAGCATGCACATGCCACGGAATGTTATTACATGACAATGAAAGTGGAACCGGTCTGAGTTGGGCCGGGGTCACACAGAACCCACTCAGGGTTTCGTGTAGCCCCAAAGGTTATTTCTTCCAGGCCCCCCTCCCCCCGGGGGGCATGGGGACTGAGGGCAAGAAAGCAGTTGGTGCGAGTGGGGAGGGGGCAGGCTTTGTGTGCAGGAGCTGTGGGCGGCTTTGGCGGACACAACATCAAGACTGTGCCCCTCACCGTTTGAAGGCCTTGCCCTTTGACCTGCTGCTGGCGCCGGCCGGCCTTCCTCCCGGGGCTGCTCGGGGTCATGGTCTCCAGGCCTTTCTTTAAAATGACCACTCCCGGGAGCACGCGTGTGCCAGGCTCCGGCTATCGATCGAACACGCTTTCTTTTGTTAGTCCCTGCTGCGTGAGAGCCCCTCTTCTTGATGAACCCTTTCCAAAGGAGACCTCACCTTTTGGAAACCAGACATGGTTCTCACTAAGTGGATGTAAACAGGAGGCCAGAAGGCTGGTCCACCTGGAAGCTCTGAAAGGTCAAAGCCAGCCATTCCCTATCTCATGGGGACAATGAACTTCCCCATCAACTAATCATGTCAATCCTGACTGATAAAGATAATCCACTTGTTACTGGAATTGCCTGCATTAGGGCAAAGGGTGTCTCCCAAACCTGAATAGAAGGGATGGCCAGGCCCAAGGAAGGTGGCAGTCCTTTCCACTAGAGGAAGGCTCCCACCTGGCCCCCCAACATCGCCACATGAATGCTTTTCTAGTCTCTCTTTTCATTCTCCTGCGGCCTCCTTCAGAACCCGAACCCTGAACCAGGAACCCTGAACCACGTGGGACGTGGAAAGAGGTTCCCACACTCACCCTTTGCAGCCACACGGACAGACCTGGGGTCCTTACACGGAGTGAGTGAGTGAGTGAGTAAGCCAGAAAGACAAAATCCGTGTGAGCCCACGTACGTGACGTCTAAAAACCCAACACAATAAATCAACAACGTAGAAACTTCTTTAAAAGACGTACGCTGAGTGGCGGGTCAGCCTGCCTTCAGCGGCACATGTTTTCCTCTCTGCTCGCTTTTTTTTTTTTTTGGCTCAGTAAGAATTCAAAGCATGTATGACTCAAAGCTCAGGGTCAGGCCGGCCTGTGCCTGCATATGGGGAGGTCTGTACGCTCCAGGTCGCCGTGCCCTGACCGTCTCCCCTCTCGAGCGAGCTGGTCCTCCCCACGCCCGGTGGGGCTGTCCATACACGCGGGCCGGCCTATAGTGGACGCGTAGTAGGGTCTCTCAAAGATTTTTTTTTAATTAATATATTTTATTGATTTTTCACAGAGAGGAAGGGAGAGGGAGAGAGAGTCAGAAACATCCATGAGAGAGAGACATAGATCAGCCGCCTCCTGCATGCCCCACTGTGGAGATGTGCCCGCAAGCAAGGTACATGCCCCCGACCGGAATGGAACCCGGGATCTTTCAGCCTGCAGGCCCACGCTCTATCCACTGAGCCACACCGGTCTCGGCTCTCTCAAGGATTTAAAGTGAATCGCTATTCACCAGGGCTAAGGATGAAAGGCTGCCTCCATTCAAATGCTTCCCCAGGAGGCGGCTTTGAGCCATGGCACTCTATGAGGACCCGGACGCCGGGGGTGGGGGGTGGGGGAGAAAAGGGGGAGGAAAAGCCCGGCTTTGAACACGTAACTTCAAACACCGCGGATTTCTCTTTATTTCCAGGAATGACGGCTGCCAACTCACAGCCTCTCCTGTTCTCACTCCTCGTCCCGGTGCAGGGCCAGGTCAAGTACAAACTAGGCCTCCCCCTCAGCCTGGCAGGGGCTCAGGGGCTGAGCATCAACCGACGAACCGGGTGGGAGGTCTCAGTTCTCTGTTCCCGGTCTGGGCACTGGCGTGGGTTTGGGGCTCGGTCCCCAGTGCGGGGCACGCAGGAGGCAGGGATCCGAGATTCGCTCATTGATGTTTCTCTCTCTCTCTCTGCCGCTCCCCTCCTCTGACATCAGTAAAAATACGTTTTTTGAAAATGTGACTCAGCAGAAATGCCCGAGGGTTTGGATGGTCAGTGGACGATCCGGAAGCTGAGACTAGAAGGTGAAGGCCAAGGGATCGAGTCCACTTTTCCCCACGGCCAAGGTCCGAGCAGAGCGGGTTCCAGAGAGAAGGCCCTTCCTCTCCAGAGCGAAGACCCGCCTCTGAGAGCCGGGACCTGGGTCCTGGGACCCGTGGCCGGCAGAGCCCAGCCTGACTGGCCCGGGAGGACCCTTCCCTCCCCAGGCAGCCAGGCTGTCTGCTCCCTCCCTTCTCACCGAGCTGTCTCTGACCCCGATGCTCCCAGTCTCTGACCCTGACCCTCCCAGTCTCTGACCCCAACACTCCCAGTCTGAACCTGACCCTCCCAGTCTGACCCTCACCCTCTCAGTCTGACCCTCACTCTCCCAGTCTGACCCTCACCCTCCCAGTCTCTGACCCTGACTCTCCCAGTCTGACCCTGACCCTCCCAGTCTGACCCTCACCCTCCCAGTCTGGCCCTCACCCTCCCAGTCTGACCCTCACCCTCCCAGTCTGACCCCGACCCTTCCAGTCTGACCCTGACACTCCCACTCCCATCTCACACCTGTCAGAATGGCTGCCATTAACAAAGCAACCAATGACAAATGCTGGCGAGGACACGGAGAAAAAAGGAATCCTCGTGCACTGCTGGTGGAAAGGCAGACTGGGGCAGCCACTGTGGAGAACAGTGTGGAGTTTCCTCAGAAAACTAAAAATGGAACCACCACTGGACCCAGTGCTCCCACTCCTAGGAATACACTCTAAACCAGTGGTTCTCCACCTTCCCAAGGCCGAGACCCTTGCATACAGTTCCTCATGGGGTGGTGACCCCCAACCATAAAATGTTGCTCCTGTGATGCATCGTGATGTCAATATCTGCATTTTCTGATGGTCTTAGGCGACCCCTGTGAAAGGGTCATTCGGCCCCAA
The DNA here is from genome assembly GCA_004026805.1 of Lasiurus borealis. NCBI lineage: Eukaryota > Metazoa > Chordata > Mammalia > Chiroptera > Vespertilionidae > Lasiurus > Lasiurus borealis. The sequence goes on from PVJN01021098.1 coordinate 22,735, forward strand.
AGGGTTTCTCGACACACAGGTTGAGAACCACTGCTTTAAACATTCTAAAACATCCATCAGAAAGAACGTATGCGCCCCCATGTTCATAGACGCACATTGTTAACAGTTAAGATCCCAAAACAGCCCAAGTGCTCACCATTTTTTTTTTAATTTTTGCAATAAACGAGACAAAATACTATATCACTTACCCTAAAATCAGGCCAGAAATTGTGTCCATATAAAATGAGGAAAGAGATATTAACGTATTGTCACATCAATCGCTCACTTCCACTCTAAAAAATGCAAATGTCTTAGAATGTCTCGTAAAGAGGTGAACGGGAAAACGTTTGCCGGGGACACGGGCCTGGGAATTGCATGGAATCACACAACATGTATAACCACCAATTAATGTCAGATCACTTCTGCCTCATTAACAAAGTTTTCTTTCACGATTACTGTCACAGCACTTCCCAGGCGGCCGGAAAAAAACACAGAGGTGTATGCGGAGATGCAGGGAAACCCACTCATTTCCGGGGGTACCTACATGTGACTCAGGGGAACCTGTTTCCAAATCCTGAGCCCCCAATACGGAGGAGGAGACTCTCTCTTTATCCCCTTTGGTTTCTTTGTCCCTCAAATAAGGCTCAGACTTTGGGACCTTCCTCTGACTCTGGAAAAAGCCCCCCGTGTGTTGGGATGGGGCTGTGAGACCTCATCCAAAGGCCTGGCCTGCGTCAGCGTGGTTAACCCCTCAGGGTGGTGCGTGGTCCGTGACTCAGGCCTCTGGAGCACGGGAGTGTTTAGGTCAGCAGGTCTGGCGAGACCAGGTAATTAAGGAAGGGGCGATGACTAACTCCAGGCTGACGGGAATATGCCTTCCTTCGGGACATGGATTATCGAGGTGCAGATGGAGGCTGCTGGTCTCCCCCCCAAAAAAAATGTCTTACATTCCTCACCGGTCCCCCTCCCCCTTGACCCTCCAGGTCAGTGGTTCTCCACCTTCCTAAGGCCGAGACCCTTTAAGACAGCTCCTCATGGGGTGGTGACACCCCACCCATAACATTATTTCCGTGGCTATTTCATAACTGTAATTCTGCAACTGTTATGAACTGTAATGTAAATATCTGATAGGCAGGATGTGTTTTTGTTGTTACAAATGGAACATAAAGCATAGGGATTCATCACAAAAACAATATGTAATTGTATATTGTGAAATATTTATTTCTCATTACAAATAAATGAAATTTTTTGTCTTGAATCGTGGTGTCGCATGGGCAACAGTCTTCCTAGGACAACAGTCAACGACATGGCTACACTCTGCTACACCGAGGAGTGGTGTGTTGGTTCCTAAGACCATGGGAAATAGGTGTTTTCCAATGGTCTTAGGCGACCCCTGTGAAAGGGTCGTTCGACCCCCAAAGGGTCGCGACCCACAGGTTGAGAACCGCTGTTCCAGCTGATGTTTTAGAATGCATCGTACGTAGATGAATGGAAAAGCCTTTACCGGGGACACGTGTCTGCAGATTACACAACACTTATAAGCACCAATTAACGTCAGAGCACTGCTAATGACAAAGGTTTTCTTTCACGACCAGAACGGCACTGAGTGTGTGGAACCGCTACTCTTGTCAGGGTGCTCCCGAGGGCACCCTAGGCGCACTCCCCCTCCTCCTCCTCAGGGAGGGTGTGAAGGCGTGTCCTGGAAGCACTGCACCCGACGCCTCGTAGGGTGAGTGTCTGCTGCACCCTGAGCAGGAGGATGCGGTGCTGGGGGAGAAGAGGGACCCCGATGAGGCAGGATCCCCACACACGCTCGGGAAGCCCTCAGCTCCACGCGAAGCTTCTGTGGAGGCTGGAGGGTCCCAGGATCCCTTCCTGTGTGTCCAGAACAGCCCTGCACTTGACCACGAAGAACCCTATGCCACCCACACGTGGTGACGTGTGCAGAGTCACGCACTCAGGGGTGGGGAGCTTGGGTGGTGGGGGGCCCTGACCAGGGCACGGCGGAGGTTCCGGGCCGCTCACCACGCCCACGCGTGTGCGGGGGACACAGCAGTGTGGCTCTGTTAAGAGCCGCTCTGCCCTGTGCACACGCGGGGCAGGGACTCAGCAGCGGCACGGTGCCGCCTGTGTGGGCACATCCATGTAACCCACCCACACACACATGCGTGTGGCACATGTGTGTCGGGGAGTGGCCTCAGGAAGCAGAACATATGTCATGACTGGCGGAAGGAATCACTTTTAGGTAAAAATACACTCAAAGAGAAAACGTTTAGAAGAATATCTCCTAACCCGGGGTCTCCTAAGCCACCCTCACGGGCAACTCCTCCCCTCACTCTCGTGGACGCTGTGAGGCAAACACGCGTTTCTGTTACTCAGCATGTGCTCCCTGCTGAGTCACTCACCCCCTCCCGAGGCCCCGGCATTCCTTCCACTAAGCTGGAACTTCCCGCTCCAGGTTCCCACAGACGCCATGCCAGACCCCGAAGGCCAGTCCATCCCATGCCGGCCCCGCGGGAAGTGAAGAAGCGCGGTGAGGGGTGGGATTCGTGCTTTTCGTTCAGCCTATTGGACTGCCTACGTCTGTGGTTCAATGTTTCCACTGCCAAATGCCCTGCCTGCTGGCCTGTTTACAGGAAAGTTAGAAAGACCGGGTTCCGTTGTTTCTTATCAGCTTTGTCTTCAACATGAATCTCATCGAACCTTCCTTCCCATCTTGGCCAACGTGGATGGCAGAAGAGAGCTCTCTGTCCAAATACGAACATGATTCCCACTCCCCTCCCCTTCCTCCTAATGGCCGCTGTTCCCCTGGACGCCTCTGCTGGCCGCTGGGGAAGCTGGCCCAGCCTGCAGCCGGCCTGCACTGCCAGCCCCGCTCTGCAGGCGGACGGCCCGTGGCCCTCAGAGCAGAGCTTTCTATCTGGACGGGAGCCGGCTTCCACACAGACACTCTGCCTCTGCCAGACATAGAAACTTCCAACCAGTGTCACAGCGACCTGGGCTCGCCGGGGAAATCCTAAAAGTCAGCCCTCAGGGCGACCCCCACTTCTAGACTGGCACCCAAGTCCACGCATCCCAATGGCCGAAGAGCTGATGACACCTGGGAAAGGCCGTTCAGGACAGAGACAGGGATGTGGGCGAACACGGGAAACGGCACCGAGCAGGAAGGCAGGCCTCAGACCCACGTGCTGAGGATGTGGAGCGGGGAGTCTCCACCTTCAGTGCCCCGGGGTCCCTGAATTCTGGCCGAGGGGTCCCTGGTGAGCATGCTGGGGAGGAGACGGAGCGAGCCTCTTGGAAACGTGGAGGAATGGGGGGGAGGGAGCTGAGCCGTCCTCAGGCACCATCTCTACATTCACGTTCGATGAGGGCCATGCCTTGTCATGTATGTTCCCATGATAGTACAGTGGTACCTCGAGATACGAGTGCCCGAACATACAAGATTTTTGAGATAGGAGCCGTCCAGCGAGCGATTTTTGCTTTGAAATACGAGCAACAGTTGAGATAGGAGTCATCACGCGGATCGGCCGGCTGCACACGACCTACCAGTTTATCGCGACTCAAGCGTCTCAAAGTTTCCCACGCCTCAAGGTTGCAGAACGAATTAAATTCGTATCTCAAGGTACCGCTGTACTTCTCATGTGTTGGCATGTCACGCCTGTTTTCTGACCCACGTGTCTTTTTTTATGTCAGAAACTTGATAAACAAAAATAAGTATTTTTTTTTTTAGCATTTGAGACCTTGATGAAGGAAGTTCAACACACATAATAGAGAAATATGTCCCACTTACACACACGGCCCTTCATTATCAGACAAACACCAGAACGGCGAGAGCGCTCCATTCCACTGCAAATTAGAGCAATCCCAGTATCCTCTGCTGTAAGTTCACCGAGGTAACGGGTGGGCATCCTTTGGTTTACCATAAGGGATAATGTTTACCCATGAAACTAGCCTATAAACTTCTACAAACACCCTATTATGCTTTTAACTTCCATTTCATTATTCCATATTTATGCGTTAAAATATGTTGATTTCACCAGCAATCTACAAACTTGCTAACACCCTCAAGGGCTCCATATTTAACAAGTGAGTGTGAAATGTATAAATATTCCCATTTGATTATCAGGGTTAAATTCAATGACTGAACATATTAATTAGAATATTTCAAATTATTATTTCCATATTCATTATGTAGATTAATATTCCCATGTTTAAATACTAACCCACGTAAATATTAGCTGTTCCATAATGCTGTCAGAAATCTAAAAAGTTTGTGCCCAGATTAAGTTTTTCTTTACCAAAAGTATAGTGTTCGGGCAGATTTTAAGTTTGAAAGATTTTCTCCATTACAAGCAAATAAATTTAAATGAAAAATTAAATCTCAATCTGATAAATAAATTCTAACTTTTAATTGGAAGAAAATAATACCAGATTAGGGAGTAGAGTGAATTATATTTTTTAAATGCTGACTTAGTTTATTTTTATAAATTAAATTTACTTTAATGCCTGGAATAAGACATCAACATGTCACTGTAATATTGGGCTGATATCAATTAGGTGAGGGTCCATCCCATCCAGTACAACCTGATGCGAGAGAAGGAAATCTGACTCATCAGAAGGACTCAGTATACTGGTTCTGAAAGTATTTTAAATATTTTTTTAATGTATTTTTGTTGAATTTTTACAGAGAGGAAGGAAGAGGAATAGAAAGTTAGAAACACCGATGAGAGAGAGACATCGATCAGATGCCTCCTGCACACCCCCTACTGAAGGTGTGCCCGTAACCAAGGTACATGCCCTTGACCGGAATCGAACCTGAGACCTTTCAGTCTACAGGCCGACACTCTATCCACTGAGCCAAACCGGTTTCGGCTGAAAGTATTTTAAACTTTTTTCTGCCTATTATCATTGTTTCTGCTTCATATTATGTTTAAATGGCATACTCTAAACAATCTTTTTTTAAAAATATATTTTATTGCTTTTTTACAGAGAGGAAGGGAGAGGGATAGAGAGTTAGAAACATCCATGAGACAGAGACATCCATCAGCCACCTCCTGCACGCCCCCTACTGGGGATGTGCCCACAACCAAGGTCCATGCCCTTGACTAGAATCAAACCCGGGACCCATCGGTCCACAGGCCGACGCTCTACCCACTGAGCCACATGGGTTAGGGCTCAATGGCATATTTTACACATACTGCTCATAATAACATCTCACTTTTATAGTGACATTGCCTTGGTATTGTACTTAAATTCACTGTGGAAGCTGATTTGCATATCCATAGCTGGTGCTTACACTGGAGGCTTGCTCTCTCCTAGATAAATCCTCTCCTCTTTATTCTTCTGTTTAGACGCTCATTACGGGTTTTTTTCCCAGACAGTACACACTCATTTTCTCAGGAGACCTTTAAGCTAATTGAGCAATATGTTTAAAATACCGATATTAATACCCTCTGCAATTTAGGTTTTGCTGACAAGGCACTTTCCGATTAGCTTTTCCCTTCCCAAACAAAGTTTGCCATCACTCGGAGAGAACACTATATTCTTTTAATGTCCCAGCCGCAATGTAAATTCTACGGTAATAGCACTTCCAAATACCAACACTTTCAAAGCAGTACCTTTAACTCAAGGTCCTGTTCCCTTCTCAAGTCATTTTCCTAGTATTTTTTAAAAATATATTTTATTGATTTTTTTTTTTTTTTACAGAGAGGAAGGGAGAGGGAGAGAGAGTTAGAAACATTGATGAGAGAGAGACATGGATCAGCTGCCTCCTGCACACCTCCTACTGGGGATGTGCCCACAACCAAGGTACCTGCCCTTGACAGGAATCAAACCTGGGACCTTTGACTACGCAGGCTGACACTCTGTCCACTGAACCAAACCCATTAGGGCAGCAGTTCTCAACCTGTGGGTCGAGACCTCTTTGGGGGTCGAACCACCCTTTCACAGGGGTCGCCTAAGACCATCAGAAAATGCAGATATTTACATCACGATGCATCACAGTAGCAAAATTCCATGGTTGGGGGTCACCCCCACATGAAGAACTGTATGCAAGGGTCTCGGCCTTAGGAAGGTTGAGAACCACTGCGTTAGGGCTTGCTAGTATTTTTTTAAAGAAACTCATAAAGGTTTTCCCAGCAGAGACAAACCCCTTACCCCCAATGGCTTTCCACCTGAGCACCCTGACACCCCGTAATCCCAGCAGCCCCAGCTCAGGAAAGCTCACGCGGCCTGCGCACCCGGCCATCCCTGGTCACCAGCATCACCACGGCTTTCGGATCCGGAAACCCAGCCCAGCACCGTATCCAGGGGCTGGCTTTCCGGGGGAGGGAGGGGCGTCGCCCGGGCCTCCCAAATGTGGGCACTGCATCACCCTCCTCCGCAAATAACCACACCGTGGTGCTCAGACACCCAGGCCTCGCAGGTGGCCACAGCAGCCTCAGAAACGCCTTCGCTGTGAACAGAGATGGCGCACAGTTCGGGGTCTCTGCCTCAGGAGGGGTGGATGCAATACACTTCAAAGAGAAGCAGCTGCCCATCTTCCCCGAGCCTGCTCCGCTCTGAATAAGACAGTACCCGTTCCCCTTAAAGATTACCCAGCAGCCTTCAGGCCACGGAGGCCGGCGGAGGCATCAACGCCGAGGAGGCCAGGAGACAGGCAGTCAGGACCCTGGGCCAGGCTGAGGGTTATTCCACACAGAACCTCAAAGAAAAGGGCCAGTGGGTATGTTTAAACACGATAAACACGCACAACGAGGGCCTCCCGCCCTCACGTTCCCTGGTCGTTGTGGGGCAGCTGAGCTCCTGGCAGAAAGCGCGGCTGACTTTATTTCCCGCGAAGAATGCCTCGTGGCCGAGCGCACTCCCTTCTCCCAATAGGAAGGTGTGACTGGGCCCAGAGGGCACCCAAGGTCAAAGGTGGGCGCTGTGGGCAGGGGCTGGCCTCCACCCCACCCTCCAAAGTCCTTCACCAACTCCCGGAGGCTTATCTGCGTTAAACAACAGCCCGTGACCCAGGAAAGAAATGGAACAGCCTCTTTGTGAAACCAACTGGCACGGCCCACGTTGGCGTCTACGCACTGAGCATCTTAAGTCCGGCCTCTTCCCTGCGTCTCTCTGCGGTGGTTTCAGCGCCTTTGCTCCTCGGTGGCCGGACCGATGCCACGCACCCAAAGGTGCCAGACACAAACCCAGACACAATCAGAACCAGACCCCGAGGCCTGCCGACAATGGCAGAGCCGTAAAATCAAAGTCACCACCTGCAGGCACAGTTCCAACTCGAGAAACAAGTGTTTTCTTAAGAGAGAACGCCCTCATGTAGGCCCTGCCAGTCCTCGAAGGCCACGGCCTTTTTAGAGGACTCGGCTGCAGTACAAATACATTCTTCCCCGGTGGAGGGGTGCTCTCCCTTAGAACATACCCGTCTCCAAACGTCCCTATGTCTCCAGATAAAAGCGCCTTTCCAATAAAATAAAATAAAAAAGAGTTCTGTCAATAAAGGGACATTGTAAACACATCTTTTTCCTAAAAAAAAGATGTTGGTAGTGATAGCAAGGACAGTGGTACCTCGAGATACGAGTGCCCTAACATACGAGATTTTTGAGATACGAGCCGTCGAGCGAGCGATTTTAGCTTTGAAATACGAGCAACAGTTGAGATAGGAGTCATCGCGCGGATCGGCCGGCTGCACACGACCCACCGGTTTACCGCGACTGGAGCGTCTCCTAGTTTCCTACGCCTCAAGGTGACGGAATGAATTAAACTCGTATCTCGAGGTACCACTGTAGTATTTATTCTCCAATCTTCCAGGCACTGCTGCTCCCCATTCAAACAGGTCACCGGCGACACCCCTGGGATTGACATTCACACTAAGACCTGTCACCCATAGCAACGGCTGGGAGTACGTGTGCGCGCGCGCGGACGGGGTGTCCTACCTTCGTACAGGGCCCGGAACCCCTGGGCGCTCACGGCGAAGTCGGTGGTGAACCAGAGCGTGAGGATGGCGCCAGAGCTGACGATGGAGGAGGGCAGCTGGAAGCCCGACAGCCTGCAGGGCGGAGACACAAGGTTCGCCGTTACACGGGGAGGCGCCACGGAGACTGAGGGACGGATGCAGCCCGAGCCCCCCTCACCTCGGCGTGTTCACCCGGGATCCCTCCCTCCAGACACTCACGAGACCCGTACACGGGGCGGGGCCACTGAGCGTCTCCGACCACCCCCGTGTGTCCACCTCCACCACCTTGGAGGATGCTCTTCTCAGAAGGAGCCGTACTCTGGCGGTTCTCAACCTGTGGGTTGTGACCTGCTTTCTGATGGTCTGAGGCTCTACAGCAGTGACCCACAGGTGGAGAACCACTAGCAGGGTCGCCTAAGACCATCAGAAAACACAGATATTTACATGGCGATTCACCACCACACGAGGAACTGTATTAAAGGGTCGCGGCATTAGAAAGGTGGAGAACCACTGCCATACACGAACCCTGTGACGTAGAGAAGACCCTGGGGCTGAGGACGCTGTGGCCTCATAGGAGCACCTGCTCTGGGTGCCTGGCTTCCTACAGGTGAGTAGACCGGCTCCCCACTGGCCGGGTCCTGTGCCCGCTCTGACTCTCCTCCAGAAAGGTCACCGCTCCCCTCCAAAAGGGAACTGGCCAGTCACGCAGTCATGACCAGTCACCGACCTTGAGCAGGGGTCAGAGAAACCGGTGTGAATGTTTGGATTTCAAGACACACTTCTTTTTTTTTTTTTTTAATATATTTTATTGACTTTTTACAGAGAGGCAGGGAGAGGGATAGAAAGTCAGAAACATCGATGAGAGAGAGACATCCATCAGCCGCCTCCTGCACGCCCCCCTACTGGGGATGTGCCCGCCACCAAGGTACATGCCCTTGACCGGAATCGAACCTGGGACCGACCTTTCAGTCCACAGGCCGACGCTCTATATCCACTGAGCCACACCGGTTCTGGCTTCACAACGCACTTTGGAATGGTGAGGCGTGTCTCCCGCGTGTCACTGGGTGTGGATCTACGTACCCATGTTACCGAGAGGGGAAATTGGCACTCAGAGGGTGTGAGCAGGTGCCGTGACATCATCACCTTTACGAGTGAACAGCCTTGGAGACGTCAGAGAGAGGCTTAGCTACTGTGCATCATCCCTAATGCTTGGTCATCGAGCGGCTGGTGCACAGACCTGTGGGCTCCTTTGGTCTGAGCGGAACCTCTGACGCTGGAGGTCAGCCCGGGCCCAGCCCCCCAAGGCACTGAACCTGACTGCAGTCTCCGAGGGCAGCAGCCCCAAAACGGGAACGGGTGGCAGAGACACACGAAGGCACGCTGGGCGCCACGAGCCAGCACCGGCTGAGTCACCGGGCCTCAGCGAGAAAGGGTCTCGGGGGAAATAAACCCAAGCCCTTACGTGTAGACTCGCAGGCAGGGCTGAGAGGAAGACGAGGGCACTCCAATCACATCAGACAGAGGAAAGGCCCCCGTGAATAACCCACGCTCCCGGCTCAGGGGCTCGGAGAAGAAAGGGTGAATTCTACCCAAAGCCGACGGGAGGCGAGAAAGAGAAGGACGAATGCGGGATCCATCGGAATCGAAAGCCGAGAGTCCGCGGAGAAAAGCCATTTTAAAAGCCAACAGTTCTTTGGAAATATTGACAACGTCAACCAACATTCGGCCAGACTGACCACATAGGAGGGGGTGGGAGAGGAGGCACATATCTGCTATAACAGTGGTTCTCAACCTATGGGTCTAGACCCCTTTGGGGGTCGAACGACCCTTTCACAGGGGTCGCCAAAGACCATCAGAAAACACCTATTTCCCATGGTCTTAGGCACCAACACACCGCTCCTCGGTGTAGCAAAGGGTAGCCATGTCGTTTACTGTTGTCCTAGGAAGACTGCTGCCCATGCTACACCACGATTCAAGACATTTCATTTATTTTTCATTAGAAATAAATATTTCACAATATAAAATTACATATTGTTTTTGTGACTAATCCCTATGCTTTACTTATGTTCAATTTGTAACAACGAAAACACATCCTGCCTATCAGATATTTACATGACAGTTCATCACAGTAGCAAAATGACAGCAATGAAGTAGCCATGGAAATCATTGTATGGTTGGAGGTGACCACCCCATGAGGAGATGTCTTAAAGGGGCGGTTGAGAACCGCTGTGCTATCAGGAGTGAAATAGCAGATATCATCAGGAACACCAAAGACGACAAAAACACCAAAACAACCACCACCACCACCAGGTCTGCTGCAAAGACTGCCCACGTGCCTCTGTCACTCACCAAAGGGGCCGCCTCTTAGAAATCGGACCGCATGACCCGTCCCCTCTGAAGGAGAAACCCTGGGTGCCCTGTGGCCGATAAACGACCCCGACAGAATGGCCAGGCCAGGAGGCTGCTGGGAAAACTCTACCACCTGGACAGCAGGGTCACCTTCCCCCCAAATTCACGAGGAACCCCCACCGTGGGGACGCTGGGAGGCGATCATGTCACAAGAGTGGCGTCCTCGTGATGGGTGATAGCACTTCCTGTGTGAGACAGGAAGTGGACCCTCCCCTAGCCCGCGCGTCAGCTGGTCCCTGGGCCCGGAACTTCCCCATGGGCAAAGTTCATATGCTGAAACCCCCCCGCTACTATGGGGGCGCTGGGAGGTGACGAAGAAAACCCCTAAGCGAACATACCTAGTAAACCCCTCTCTTGCCGAAAACCCTTAGCGAGAGTGAAGCAGGCCCGAGCCGCGTCCAGCGAGAGTCAGCCACCAGGACGGAGCGTCGGCCCTTCCAGGGAGGCAGAGACGCCCCAGTGATCGAAAGCCAGCCTGTGCCGAGGCCGCGACAACTCAGAGTCCGCGCAGAAGCACGTCCGACCCCAAGAAGGTCTCCCCGGGAAAGGTGCGTGCAGGAGCGTGCCCCGACCTGGCCGTGCGTCCGTGCGTGCGTGCGTGCGTGTCTCCCGAAAGCCGGCGTGCACGTCACCCGGCGTGGTGACATTCTGCAGGCGCACCCTGGGACTGACAGCACGCAGGGTGGCCGTGCCTCTGTCACCCACGCTGTGCTGGCTGCAGGCTGAGCGGGGACACGCGTGTGCGGACCCGACAGGAAGGGATCAACCTGCCCCGCCTGCCGGTGGCACCACCATCGACACACACGCACACCGGGTCACAGAGAGAGCGGGAGCCTCCCGGCTGACGCAGAGGCTCATGGGAAAGAAGCAGACGCTGACACACACACACAAACACACACACACAGGGAAAAAGCTGTGTCTCTGTGAGGGCCCTGACCTGCTGGCCACCAAAATGACAGCTCGAGGGCATGTATAACCAGGAAGAGATAAAATAAAGGCTCCAGTGGAACCAATCATGGGCAAACTGTCCCTAAAAAGGACAAATGCCGCCGGGCCAGAGTGTCCCAGGGGCTGGGTATCCGTCTAGAGCAGCGGTTCTCAACCTGTGGGTCGCGACCCCTTTGGGGGTCGAATGACCCTCTCACAGGGGTCGCCTAAGACCCTCAGAAAATGCAGATATTTACATCACGATGCATCACAGTAGCAACATTTCATGGCTGGGGGTCACCACCCCATGAGGAACTGTGTGCAAGGGTCGCGGCCTTAGGAAGGTGGAGAACCACTGGTCTAGGAACCAAGAAGTCCCAGGTCCATTCCCGGTTGGGGCACAGGCCTGGGTTGCGTGCGGGCTCCATCCCCAGGGTGGGGCGTGCAGGAGGCAGCCGAGCCATGATTTCTCACATCATGGATGTTTCTCTCTCCCTCTGTCCCTGCCTCTCTGAAATGAATAAAAATTATATATTTTTTAATATGATAAATGCTGAAGAAAGAAACCAGTCAGCTACTAAGCAGAGAGAGAGGCAGTGTCCATGGGACACAGGCCGGAGTTTTACTGGCCGTGGCTCAGGCCGCTGAGAGGTGAGTGATTCTCAGGGGAGCCAGGGACCTATGGTGGGGAACCCCACATCCTCAGACCCCATCATCCGGCAGAAACACGGGCTCTGGAACTGAGCAAGTCGCCTTTGCGTCTGTCTCACCACAAAGGACTCGGACGCACTGACTGGGAACGGCCACAGGCTGTGCACGCTCCTCCCGGACCTGGATCCCCGCTCCCGGCAGCCACCTGGACGTGAGGGAGCGGCCATTGAAGGAGAGCGTCAGAGACCCAGCGACCAGCCGGCCCCACGGGCAGCAGTCTCAGGCCCACGCGGTCCACACACACACACAGCAGCCTCAGCCCACGCGGTCCACACATACACAGCAACCTCAGGCCCACGTGGTCCACACACACAGCAGCCTCAGCCCACACACTCCACACACACACAGCAGCCTCAGGTCCATGCAGTCCACACGCACAGCAGCCTGGAGCCCACGTGGTCCACA
>PVJN01021099.1:9985-35218 GCA_004026805.1 Lasiurus borealis
CCCCCCCCCCCCCCCCCCCCCCCCCCCCTCGCCAACCCCTAACTCCTGATTTGATCTCTTTGTGGTTAAATGGATTGGAGAAATCTGTATTTGGATCCTGTCCCTTCTCCCGAGAATGTTGGTTATCTAAACAGACAAAACTTTAAAACTATGCATGCTTCCCACATTTCATCTTAAATCTCCCCAAAGCGGGCAAGCAGTCATTCAGCAAACACTTATTGAGCACCTGCCCTCTGCCTGATAGTGTTCAAACTTAAGGGCTAGAGCAGAGGACAGAGGACGCGATCTCTGCCCTCTTGCCATAGTCCACGGATGTCAGGTGTCAGCAAATGCCATGGATATAGGTAAAGCAAGGGGAAGGAGCAGTGAGGCGCAGGTGTGCTTTATATACATAGGAGGTTAGGGGAGGCTGCTCTAAAGGGGCCCATTTGAGCAGGGGCTTGCTAAGGTGATGTAGTGAACCATGAGTTGCGAGTGTATGTGGGGGAAACGGATCTGAAAGAGAGGCAAGGACGGGAGGTGAGGTCATGAGGTGGGGATAGGACTGAGACCAGCCTGATGGCTACTGAGTGGTAGAGGGGGAAAGCCAGAGGAGGTTGGGAAGTCTCAGGGAGTGACTTTCATTATCCAAGATATCATCTGGCTGCTGTATTGAGATACGCTGTGGGGCAGGAGTGAAGGGTTAGCAGACCAGGATAGAATCAGGGGCATCAGGCAGGAGGGTATTGCAGCGGTATGAGATAGAGAAGATAATGGTGTGCACTAGGTGTGAGCAGGGCAGGTGGTGAGAAGTAGCTGGTTCAGGATATAGTTAGTTCCAAAATAGAGCTCAATAAGCAATAAGATCATGTTTTTTGTTTGTTTTAAATATATTTTATTGATTTTTTTACAGAGAAGAAGGGAGAGAGAGAGTTAGAAACATCAATGAGAGAGAAACATCAATCAGCTGCCTCCTGCACACCCCCTACTGGGGATGTGCCCACAACCAAGGTACATGCCCTTGACCAGAATCGAACCTGGGACCTTTCAGTCCGCAGGCTGACTCTCTATCCACTGAGCCAAACCTGTTTCAGCAAGATCATGTTTATTAGTGATGTTGCAAGCCAGGCATGTAGCAGGTGCTTCTAAATGCTACTTCCCTTCTACTCAGGATAGGATGGGCAAATGCACAACCACATCTTGTCATTCTGTCATGCCAACTCTATGTATACTCTCTATACATGTTCCGCATGTACATCATGCACTAAGTTTATAAACAAATAATCTGACTGGAATTTATTGGGCAGTTTATAAGGGCTGGTCATCATCTTGGAAGAGTCATTAGTTTATAATGGGCTAAGAAAAAGTAATTACAATTGCAAACAGTTATTTAGCATTTGTTGGGTGCAGTTGGTGTTCTAAATCCTTTACAACAGTCCTATGAAATCAAACTGTTATTATTCTCATTTTCCTGATGAGGATACTGAGGCCAGAGAAGCCAAATATTTGTTCAAGTTCACAAAACTTAAAACCAGAGAAATTGGGATTTGACCCAGGTTTTCCAGTTCCAACATCTTGGCTTTTGTATTACCCACTTCTATTAAGTGAATAAAACATAATTTGATCCTCTGAAGTAAGTGCTGGGGGGAATATTAAGACGAGGGTTTATTTCTTGTTCAGTAGAAACCTTGTGAAGGAAATAGCATTTGAGTTAGACTTCAGAGAATGGGAAAGATTTCAATTGTGGGAAGATAATGACTGTAGTGATGAAAAGAAATAATTATAATGATGGAAATGAATGTTTGTGAAGCACTTACCATATGCCAGTGGTTTTCAACCTTTTTCATCTCAGGTTACACATAAACTAATTACTAAAATTCTGTGGCACACCCAAAAACTTTTTTTTTTTTTGGTGTGCTGACAAAGTATAGGTATTCTTTTGATTGATTTATAAAAATAATAATAATAATAGTAATTACCTACCCTTTTTTCTCCTGAGTGGCTTTTTAAAAAGCCAGTTGCTGCCCTAGCTGGTTTGGTTCAGTGAATAGAGTGTGGGCCTGAGGACTAATGGGTCCCGGGTTCTTTTCCAGTCAAGGGCACATCTCTGGGTCGTGGGCTCCATCCCCCAGAAGGCGGTGTGCAGGAGGCAGCCAATCAATGATTCTCTCTCATCATTGATGTTTCTCTCTCTCTCCTTTTCCTTTCCTCTCTGAAATAGCCTATATAATCCTATATAATAAGAGAGGAATATGCTAATTATGCATTACGCCCTGAGTCATATCAACCCGCTTAACAACTGGGTCATGGGGCAGTGAATTATAAGCTGCGAGGGGTGGCAGAGAGCAGGAGGAGCAGGGCAGCAAGCTATGAGGGGGGAGTGGGGAGGGGGATGGGAAGAGCTACATGTAGGAGGGCAGGGCAGTGGTCAGAGAGCTACAGGAGGGTGGCAGTGACCTACTGGCGCACAGATTCATGTGCAGGGCTGCTAGTATGTATATATGTATGTGTGTACATATATGTATGTATATATAAAATAAAAGCATAATATGCTAATTAGACAGGACAGCTGAACAACCTTCCAGACGTCCTTCTGGATGGCCTTCCAGATGATGCCAAGGCTGCGAGGGGCTGTGAGGGCCAAGCCCCTTGCATACATTTTGTGCATAAGGCCTCTAGTGTGCGCGTGCGTGTGAGTGTGCGCGCTAATACATAAAAAGCCAGGGGCTGTCATGACCTAAATGACCAGATGGCCTACCAAACAGCAGACTGCCAGTGGAAGGGAGCTCTGGGCCCCTGCTGGGGTGTGGTGGCAGGAGGGAGCCCTGGGCTCCGGCTGGGTATGGTGGTGGTGGGGAGGCCTGGGTCCCAGCCCGGGAACAGCGATGGGTGGGAGCTCTGCTTCCTGGCTGCAGCGTGGCGGAATTCTGGGTCTCATGGGATTGGGGGCGTGGCCGGCCTTTAGACTGGACCCTGACAGGAGGGAAGAGGGAGCCCCATTCCATCCAGAAGCAGCCATTGGTCAGCTTGCTGTCAGCAGCCTGCCAGCCAAGAATCCCATTCCCCTGCTCCCCAGATACTGACAAGAGGGAGAAGGAAGCCCCTTTTCTTGTGGAATCGGCCGTTGGTCAGCTTGCTGTCAGTGGCCTGCCAACCAGGAATCCCATTCCCCTGCACCCCAGATCCTAAAATATTTTCTCTAATTAATTCCCTTTTAATGTGCACAAATTTCTTGCACTGGGCCACTAGTATGTGTACACACACACACACACACACACAGTTACCTATACTTGTATATAAGGATTTCTGGTACCAAGATTTAACCAATCATATGCAAACTTGTTATGCGATGTGACCAATAAAATGGAACTCTATTAAATGACCTTTATACTTATGGTTCAAGACAAGGCATTCACATTAGATGGCTTTTGTGTTCACTGTTGTCATTTTTTATTTGATAGTCTAAGGGAAAGAGGTCAATGCCCATGACTACATAGTCAGTTATTGCATGCTTTAAAAACTCTTGTGGCACACTGGTTGAAAATCGCTGTCATATACTAAGTACCATTTTAACACTCACAGATGGATTATCTCATTTAATCTTTGCCAGTGCTGAGGTCCCTTTGAGTGTTTCCATTTTATGGTTAGGGAAACTGACATACAGATATGTGCCTGTGTTACCGCTGGTAGAAAGTGGGGGAGGTGTGATTTGAGTTGGGCAGAGTGTTAGGGGGGTGGTTCCATCCTAGGGGAGGAGAGTGATGAGCTTAGTCTCGGGTGAGATGGCATAAGGCGCATTGGGGAGGATGCGGAATTCAAGACTGTGATTACCAAGTTTTGTTGCACATCCCAGTCATCAAATTCAGATTCCCGGGCCCATTATCAGCACTTGTTGCTGTACAGCAGATGGCACAGACCAGCACCTGCAGGCCCTCTGACCTAGAGCACAGCACACGTGCCATGGTGCCCAGGTGGAGGTCAGAACATAGAAGGCTTCGATTTCATATGAAGGAGACGTTTATAGTGAGGCATGTCCATCTCTTGGCCTCTGGTGAGTGCGTATGGATTTTCAGAAGCCTCTAAAGAACCAGTGGTTCTATGAACATCTGTGGGTGGTAAGACAGCTAAAGAGTCAGGTGACTGGAGGATGAGCTGATTTTAATGTACCCAGGATTCTGGGACCTTTGAGGGGGAGCCTCTTTTGGGCCAGGAAAAGGAATCGGGTTCACTAGCCATCTTCAGCATGTGGACTGAGAGTGAAGAAAGGTGTTTGGGGTAGAATCTGTGATGTATCCATCCCTGAGTCTGCCACTGAGGGAGTGTATGTAACATACTGCAAGAGAAGGGAAGGGTGTTAAAACCCACACCAGAAAACTAACGAAACGAACTCAAGCAATTCCACCACCCCACCAACCTCTCATCTCTTAAACATGTTCCGAGCACTTTAAGCATCCTACTGATATATTGAAAAAGGAGCTATGTATTCTACTTAAGATCAATAGGAAGCCTTCACAGAGGAGGTGATACCTGCCTATTCAGAATTTTACATAGGCACAGAATTTGGCAAAATGTGTAGATCTGCAGGTAGATAGAGCATATGAAAGAGGTACGGGGCTATTACAACAGTTGTTTGCCTTGGGAACAATAATTAACAGTGAGCTAAAGTGCGCGAAGGATGTGGGTAGAATGTTTGGCACAGGTTGAACTTGGGCCTGGAGTGAGTACATAGGAACCACCTACATTGCAGGAAATACATATGAGGTGTGTTGTCTGGTATATAATTGCTGTTTACATCACTAGTAACTGTTGTTAGACCAAGACTGGACTGTGCTTATGCCGCCATCAGAAACCTAAGACTCTATTCCGTTGAGGATGTGGCTTTATATACCAAATTTGGATTTCATTGCTACATGGAGACTGGGCTGAGGGATTTGTTCAGAGTGTTGCCGTAATCCAGGCAAGAGATATTGTAACGAAGGTCTGAACCGGGGCAAAGGCAGAGAGGCTGGAAGGGTGTGTGAGTTCTGGGCTGCTGCAACAAAATGCCAGAGCCTGCTTGGCTTAAAAAAGACATTTGTTTTCTCACGGTGCGGGAGGATGGGAAGCCCGAGACCAGGGTGCCAGCACATTTGGCAATAATGACTCCCATGTTGTGACATGCCAAAAAATTGCAAAATGTGTCCATTTACAAAATAATTGTGTATGACCAGAGTGGTAGATCAGAGATCTTAGGTTTGTATGTGGTGTTGAGGTTAAACTTTCTACTTTTTTTTTTTTTTTTTTTTTTTTTTTTTTTTTTTTTTTTTTTTTTTTTTTTTTTTTTTTTTTTTTTTTACTGACGTTTTGTCATTTTGAGTGTGATAGAGGGATGTCTTATTGATAAAAGGCATTTCCTGCCTTTCATCTCATATTTTTATTTCTCTGCTCCTGCAGGGCTGCCTAAATATATGTACCTGCCCTCTTATCTGATAGCTGCTTGTCAATATTTGCTGATATTTTAAATAGTTGGGGCCATCGTTTCTGGGTTGTTGGCACGTAAGACGTGAAGTGTCTGAGAGATGCCTTTTGGAGAGCTATTTTGAGACGTCATCTCCAGAAACATTACCATCAGCAGCACTTGTTCAGATAAATTTCCCTTGTTTGGGTGTGTCTCATTTTACTCCTTCGCTATATGGGTGTTTTGCGTATTCTATACTTTTTCCTTTTTATGAAAGCATAATAGTATTCAGAAATTTGCGATATGCATTTTCACAAAGTGAACATGGCTATAAAAACAGAACCTAGATCACTAGACTTTTTAACTTTTTTTAAAAAAATATATTTAATTGATTTTTTACAGAGGGGAAGGGAGAAGGAAAGGGAGAGGGATAGAAGAGTTAGAAACATCGATCAGCTGCCTCCTGCACACCCGCTATTGGGGATGTGCCCGCAACCAAGGTACATGCCCTTGACCGGAACCTAACCTGAGACCTTTCAATCTTCAGGCCAATGCTCTATCCACTGAGCCAAACCAGTTTTGGCGATCACTAGACTTTTTAAAAAGTTTTTTTGATGTCATTTGGGAGAAAAATGAAGCCATGCGAATCTGCTGTGTATAAGGAAAATGTGACCTTTAAACGTTTTCCTTTTACTTTCATATCAACTAACTTCCTGTTATATAATGATTTGAGAATTAACTAATCATTCAACCAGTCTTATCTTACATGTCAGTGTTGTACATATAATGCTGATGCTTTTTTGAAATGAAAATTATTGACCTGAGAAATAGGTTCTAACTTCGCTTGTTTAGAAAGTCTTTGAAGAACTTGTAGTAAAGGAGAAAGTTGTTCATATCTGGTTGCTGTTAAGAGAAATTATCTAAAACTTGGTCATCAAAAAATATATATACAGGATGTTCATTCAGTGCCTTGTTAGGGGTACTGTTTAATCAGCCCACCCTCAGGATATTAATTTTATTTCTTGTATTCCACTTTCTATTTATTATTGGGTTAAAGCCCAGGACTGGCAAGCTACCTGTTACTCACTTAACAGATTGTTCTCCAGTAGATAGACAACTCTAAAGCCTGTGATTTTTATTACGCTGTAGACATTAACCAGTTGTTTTTTTAAGTAACCTACCAGTCTTACTCTACCATTAAGAGAGGAGAGTGAAACATTTTTGACACAAGTTCATTTTGTAGCCCTGTGAGAGTCATTTTTTTCCTCATTAATAATCATTATTGGATGTTACCACATCATTTCTGTCCAGTCCCTCCATGCTCTACCTAGGAATTGACTTTCCAGAGCATCACAGTGATGCACCAAGATTCCAAACTGTCACTGGGTGAAAGTAATTATAAAAATAATGTCACAGTTTATAATGTAAAACTGGGTTTTAATTACTAACATTTCCTAATAAATTAATTTGTTTTTGTAGGCTGAAGCATATAAAGCATTCACTATGGAGAAAATACCATTTTGAGACATTTTTCCGTTGCCGGTAAGAGAGGAAGAACCAATACAGAAGCGCACCCCGCCGTGTGTGTGCCTCGTTGTACTGCTTTTAATAAAGCAGCTTAGTGATGAAGCCACCATTATGTCCTCAGTCAGTGAAGTAAATGTCGATATCAAAGATTTCCTCATGAGCATTAACTTGGAGCAGTATGTCTCTCACTTCCGTGAGTTTGGTTTTAATACCGTGAAGGACTGCACAGCTATCGATGACGGCGTGCTACACGAAATTGGAATATCACCTACAGGCCATCGGAGGAGGATCATCAAACAGTTACAGATAATCTTGTCAAAAATGCAAGATATCCCAATATATGCAAATATTCACAAAATAAAGAAGAATGAGGAGACCTCAAAGGGTCACCCCGCTCCATCTTCGGGCCAGGATACTTGTGTAGAACGTTCAGATTCGTCCGGTGTTCAGACACCCAGCCCAGCGCAGTTGGAGTCTGTTACAAAAAACCTTGAACAGAGTGACACTTGTGTGGAAAACAGCCAGTTTCCTAAGTCAGATGATGAGCCGTCTCTTCCTAAACACAGCTTTCCCGTCCCAGAAGAAGGACACCATCTGAAATTAGCTTCTTTTCAGGATTCTCTATTGGGCGGTGAAAATATTAAAATAGAATCTTTGGTTCCAAAGAAGCCTGTGGATTGTACAGCTGAAGAACAGCAGACAGGACAAGTTGATGGAAACTCAGAAGATGTGAACCCGCTTCCTCAGGTGGACCCTGGCCGCCTTTCTTCCCTGGGCTGTCCGGCATCAGATGCCAGTTCTGGACACGGGACGAATGGCTTATTGGAAAGATCACCGCCGTCCCCTCTCTTTAACTTTCAAGGACAGATGGTGCTGAATGACTTGTATGTGCCCTCATCGCCGTTCCTGACACCCATGAGAAGTCGTAGCAAGTTGGTTTCCAGGCCATCTCGATCTTTCCTGCTAAGACATCGGCCCGTGCCAGAGATTCCAGGGTCAACCAAAGGAATTTCAGGGAGGTAAGAGCTTCTATGCTGAGTTGTAAGTGTATTCAATTCGGAGGGACTTTGTTATTTTAAACAATTATGTTTTCAGTGTTTAATTTTTCCCTAAATTTGACTTCTATTAATTTACCTATTTAACCTTTTCTTCTCTTTTAAAACTTTTTTTTAGTTATGCCATGTCTCTTGAACACTATTTCCCAGAGTCTGTGTCCAACTTGTAACTAAGTGCCTGAAACTCTTTAGCTTTCGTCCACTTAACCTCTTTATTTTATCTGGATATTCCTTCCCATACCTTTCCTCCACACCTGCTTTTACATTCTTCCACGAGTGCTGTTTTCGTATTTGAGTTGCTGACTCTGTCTCCCCACTAAATTATTTGTTCTTTGGCAGGGGCCATGTTTTTAATGTTTGGACTTCTACTTCCTGGTACAATGCTTGGCACGAATTAATAATTCATCAGACATCTAATGAATATCTACTTGGTACTCTTGGTCACTGTGCTAGGTGTGAAGGAGGTAGTATTTAAAAGCAGAATTCAGCCAAGTGAATTTGAAGATCTCATTGGCTTTGCTCAGTGATTAATGAACAGGGCAGCATCCCATTTAGCAGATAGAAAGGAGCTCTGAGGAGGCGCACACACTGGAAGACCTCTCTAGGCAGGTGGAGGCAGGGCAAGGGCGTTATTCCAGCAAAGAATGGATTGTTTCAGGCAAGGTCACGTTCCTTGGGGAGTGAAATCAAGGTTTACAGATTGCCTTACTAGCGCCGCACAGATAATTCTATATTATCTGGCTAAAGGTTTCAGTCCAGGGAGAGACTGAAATTGCACGTGGGTTAGGTTTTTTGGAGCTTAGCACGGGTGACTCCGTTTTGAGTTTGTTGTTTCTTTTTTTTTTCTTTTTTAACAATGTAGAGGAATAATGGAGTTTGAAGTGTAGGTAGGAGACAGCTGTAAAACGATGGTACCAGTACAGTGTGAAACCCGGTTCTCTAGAGACGGGAACTCGAAAGAGGGGCCGACCAGAGTGTCTGGGTATTGCTGGCCTGAGGTAATTGCGGAGTCTGAGTTGAGCTGAGCTGCAGCAGAGAGAGCTTTTATCTGTTTCTCAAAGTTACACCTAAAATAGTCGTGGTTTTTTTCTGGTGGAATATTTTTTTCACTAAAAGCTAACACTTGTCTCTGCTGGGGGCCACGAGGCTGCTCCAGTGTGGCTGTTATTGACGTGATACTGAAAGCTATTACAGATTTCTCGCCCTGGCTGTGGACTGGCATTTCTGCAAGATTCCCCCTCCCACGTACCCTACCTACCACCACCATCTACTCTGAGCTCTTGCTCTTAGGTTCTTTGGATAATTATAGCCTGAAATGGTGGTTGTGTTTGCAAGAGAAAACATGGAAGTTTAATACAGTGGTACCTCGAGATATGAGTTTAATTTGTTCCGTAACCTTGAGGCGTGGGAAACTATGAGACACTCGAGTCGCAGTAAACTGGTGGGTCGTGTGCAGCCGGCCGATCCGCACGATTACTCCTATCTCAACTGTTGCTCGTATTTCAAAGCAAAAATTGCTCCCTCGACGGCTCATATCTCAAAAATCTCATATGTTAGGGCACTCGTATCTCGAGGTACCACTCTATTTGCAAGGGAAAACATGGCGATTTATAAGACTGTTAATTTCGGCAACTCCCATTAGAGCACCACTCTTTGAGGGCAGAGGCCCTAATTGGTTTGTCTACCTCGATATCCCCAATGCCAATAGCACTGTGTGGTCTTTATTAGGAAATCAATGATCATCGTGTCATTTATTAAGGGCTACACTGGATTATAATTTTCCATGGGTTACCTAATCCTCACAGTGGCGCTGGGAAGTAGTAGGTAATATCCGTCCATCTTCTTCCGAGGTAACTGAGTCTTCCCAGGTTAATTTTCCTAGGATCCCAAGGGGAGTGAACTGGATTTCACTCCAGTCAATCTGACTTGTATTGTTATGCCCAGAGTTCGGGGTCCCCAATAATCAACCACCAGGGAGCCTTTTTCCGATGCAAAAGCAAAGAGTCTTTATTCAAACCCTTGTTGGCTCCCAGCCTCTTTCTGATACAGCAGGGAGATGGGAGAGCGAGCCCGGGTGGAACAATGGGTTATATGGGGTTGGTCATTGGGGTGGGCTTAGGGAAGTGATGTGGGTTACAGAGATTGGTCACAGTTTTCTGTGGCCTGGCCTTATTAGGACCCTCGCTATGTTCCTGGAGCTTCATTGGTCCATTTGGGTGGGGGTTGGGGAAGTTAAGACTTTGCTGGCACACCTGTGGTCACTCCCAGAAAAGGGAGGGGGTTTAGGCAGGGGCCCCAGCCCTATTATAGGACAAGATGGAGGAGAGTTCGTTTCTGCTTTGTCCTTTCAGAATGTAGAAGTACACCTTAGGGATATTGCAGGCTCATTTCCAGACCACCCCAATATAGTGAGTCAAATTCTTTTTTGTTGGTGCAGGTCTTGTCTTCCATTTGTAAAAAGAGAAAGAAAGGCAATATCTGTGGAGCCGAGAAAGCTAAGTGTGATAAAATGAGGTATGCCTGTGTAAGAACTGGGATATCATTTAAGGACGTAGAAGGGGACTAATTTTGGTAGGACCCGTTAGCTTTAAAAACATTTTGCCAATTTTAAAGTAACCTGAGAAGGGCCTACTGTGAGTTATGCACATTTGAAATGGCATCTTTGCCAGAACAAAAATCCTTTTGGGAGCCATTAGGGTAACTTCAGATAAGAAACATTTGGCTTAAGTTTTAAGGAAGAGGTGCTAGTTTTAATGAATTGAGAGGCTTGTTATTTCTATTACGACCTTGAGTCTTTGAAGATGAGAATTGAAATAAATGTTAAAATTGGTAGAAAATAACTTGGTAGCAGCATCACAGCCAGATGACCTGTTGTAACCTTTCTTTTCTTTGATTTCGGCAGTAAGTGGTAGCTACTCATTCATGGTGCTTAAATCATAAAAGAGAAAGTAATTAAGTTATTTTCAGACTTTACTCTTTATTTTTACTTGTGGTCCTCACTAGAATTGCAAATAATATTTGCAAATTAAAAAAATAGATACATTACAATTTGATAGTATTTAAAATAAAATTGTGAATTCTATAAACTGAGATTCTCGCCTATCAAATAACATCCAAATCAGTGGTTCTCAACCTGTGGGTCGAGACCCCTTTGGGGGTCGAACGACCCTTTCACAGGGGTCGCCTAAGACCATGGGAAAATGCAGATATTTACATCATGATGCATAACAATAGCAAAATTTCATGGTTGGGGGTCACCACCACATGAGGAACTGTATGCAAGAGTTGCGGCCTTAGGAAGGTTGAGAACCGCTGATCTAAATGATATTTAGTACATTCCTTGATGTATCAAAAAATATTTTTTGTGGCCAGTGCCTTCCTCTAATTTCTTTGCAAATTAAACTTTCCATGTAACTGTTGAAAGAATTTGATGCTGGAAGTGCTTTTCTGAGGTGAAGCCCTTTACGTTCCTCCTTTATCTACACCACTGAAGCTCCAGTCACAGTCCTGGTGATTGTTTTTCCTCTGCCTTGGGCATTTTCCGTCAGTTCCTGTTCCTTTCCTGTGGACAGCTGGGCTGGGTGGTGCTGGGTTGGGTGGTGCTGTGCTGAATAAGGGATCTCAAGATCTCTTTTAAACTTCTGCCTCTGGAGGGAGAGGTTAGGCCAGGCTGGGAGAGCCAGTTTCTTCCTTCTTACCCTCCCTTGGAGCTCTTCCTAATGCTGTGGAAACCTCCAGCAGAAAGCCAGTCCAACCAGCTGGCATTTCCTTGGGAGCCCTAGGTGTGTCCTGTGATCCTGATGGGAAGATCCTCCATAGTGTTCTAGGCAAGAAGGAACAGGTATCTTTCCTGTCCTCCCCAGTTGAATGATTTTATATATCTTGCATGCAATTATTTTTTTCCTTGGCACAACCCAGAGAGTCCTCTCTTTTAGGTGTTTTGCCTCTGAATTTTTGGGGGGACAGGAAAGGCAGGACGCAGAGAGACGTCTTTGGGGAGAAGGATAGCATGCAAGGCAGCATGAGGATTGGAGTATATCTATTACAACTTACCAAGGTACAAGACCGAGGTACTCTATTGGCTGTTTTTGAGGGCTTTTCAAAAGTTTGAAATCTAGCCCTGGCTGGTTTGGCTCAGTGGATAGAGCGTTCTATTCTGGTCAAGGGCACATGTCCAGGTTGTGAGTTCAATCTCCAGTGTGGGGTGTACAGGAGGCAGCTGATCAATGATTCTCTCTCTCATCATTGATGTTTTTCTTCTCTTTCTCCCTCTCCCTTCCTTTCTGAAATCAGTAAAAATATATTTAAAAAAAGGTTTGAAACCTAAAACTGAATTCTCCAATCTTCTTTGAACTTCTTAAAAAAATAAAAATTTTAGGTATTTTTCTCTAGATGCTCGTAGACATGATACAGACATTAGAAATGGGTAGCAGTATTTTAGACTTTAATGTCAAAATGTATATGAGCAGAAATGTACAAGAAAGTAATAGCAATTGTTGGCTGCATTGAATTTTTAAAAAATACAGGAACTCATTGTATCTTTTTCATGCTTAAGAAAAACTTCACACTTCATGTTATACCAGAAACATGCTTAGCAATCTATAAAATTCAGATTTTTTTCTTTACAATGCCCTTTTAGAAAAATATATATTTTTTTATTGATTTCAGAGAGGAAGGGAGAGAGAGAGATTGAAACACCTATGATGAGAGAGAATCACTGATCAGCTGCATCCTGCAGGCCTCACACTGGGGATCCAGCCTGCAACTCAGGCATGTGCCCGACTAGGAATCTAATTGTGACTTCTGGTTTGTAGGTTGACACTCAAGCACTGAGCCATGCAGGTTGGGTTTTACAATGACTTTTTATAAATTCTACGAAAAAATAGGCTGTGACATTTTGACTTGAACATTAAATAAATCAAAGTTTAGATAATAGTTTGATTTATTGTTAGGGGATAAAGATATCTTTCTGCTTGTTAATTTTTACAAGAACACATTATGCTTATACTTATTTTTCATAATTAAAAAAGGCCCACTTTGCTTGAAAAAATATATTTTTTGTAAACTGAAATAACTTTACACTATACTAAAGAATAAAAAGCATTAATTTGAGCAATAGAAGTTGCAGCTCTGAAGACACTGATTTAGGTAGTAACCTCAATTGTATTCCACGCAGAGAAAGGCGAGATGGTCTTTTACATACAAAGTTTTCAACCAATTAGGTGCATTTTATGTAAATGAGATATTCAAATTTAGATACTTCTATTTGTCCAAATCTCAAAATCCTTTTGGTTGATAGTATGCGTTCTGATTGGTCATTATGGAATACGTAGTTCTGACTGGACTTTGTAGGTCTTTGTCCATTGGCCCAAAGATAAAACTAGGAACTTCTTTTTAATTCAGTTCTGTAATGACTCGTACTCAGCCTTTTATAGTTAGTCTATTATGAATTGTAAGAACTGAAATTTTTTTTTAGACAAACATTCTGTGAAATGACGACCCTTTATGGTCCATAAGTGATTATTTTTTTGGTGTGTCTGCCTCATTTAAGTAATAGGTAAGTATAAATCATAGAGATTTTGACATTAATTAACCTGTGTACCACTGCTTTTCTTGCCAATTTTAGTGATTAAAAATATGTGAAAAAATAGCATCAGTAGGTATGATGGGGATTCTCTTTGATGATCAATTAATCTTTTGCAGTTATTCTATATTGGTGTTTCATTTAGTATTGTTAATATTTGTCTGTTTTGATGCACATTATTTTGTGCAATAACTCTTGTGTAGTATTTTGTTAAAAGAAATAAACCTATTTTTCTACTAGGTTGTTGACATTTTTTCACTATTACAAATAAAGCGTGTTCATTCTCTTAAGGGCTTTAAAAGTTTACTAGGGGGATCAGCCATTATTTTCTCTAATTTATAATAATAAAAGCATCATATGCTAATTAGACCGGAAAGCCAAATGACCTTCTGGACATCATTCCGGATGTCCTTGTGGATGATCTTCTAGATGATGCTGAGACAGAGACAGCCACAGTGGTGGGCAGGGGACAAGGCAGAGGTGATTAGGGGTGATCAGGCAGGCAGATAAGGAGTTAGGGTTGATCAAGTGGGTAGACAGAGTGGTTAGGGACAATCAGGCAGGCAGGTGAGCAGTTAAGGGTGATCAGACAGGCAGGTGAGTGGTTAGTGGCAATCAGGCAGACAGAGAGGGGCAATTAGGGATGATCAGGCAGAGGTGGGCAGAGTGGTTAGGGGCGATCAGGCAGGCAGGTGAGCAGTTAAGGGTGATCAGACAGGCAGGTGAGTGGTTAGCGGCAATCAGGCAGACAGAGAGGGGCAATTAGGGATGATCAGGCAGAGGTGGGCAGAGTGGTTAGGGGCGATCAGGCAGGCAGGCAGAGGAGTTAGGGGCGATCAAGCAGTCAGGTGAGCAGATATATCAGGCAGCCAGACTGGTGAGTACTTAGGAGCCAGTGGTCACAGATTCTGAGAGGGATGTGCGACTGCCTATTTAAACTGGCCGTCAGACATCCCCCGAGGGGTCCTGGATTGGAGAGGGTGCAGGCTGGGCTGAGGGACCCTCCCCACCGTGCATGAATTTCATGCACCGGATCTCTAATCCTATCTAATAAAATGCTAACATGCAAATCGATCGAATAATGGAACAACCGGTTACTATGACATGCACTGACTACCAGGGGCAGACTCTCAACACAGGTGGTGGTGCTGCCCATCCGGAAGCCAGGCTCATGGCTGGCCAGTGCAGTGGCAGTGGCGGGAGCCTCACCCACCCTAGCAGCAGGACTAAAGACCCCTTGGGTTCTCAACCTTCCTAATGCCGCAACCCTTAAATACAGTTCTTTATGTTGCGGTGATCCCCAACCATAAAATTATTTTTGTCGCTACTTCATAACTGTAATTTGCTACTCTTATGAATCTTAATGTAAATATCTGTGTTTTCTGATGGTCTTAGGAGACCCTGGTAACTGTTTGCGACCCACAGGTTGAGAACCGCTGCCTTGGGGGATGTCCAACTGCCAGCTAAAGCCTGCTCCCATGGAGTAAGCCGGCAGTCGGACATCCTCTGAGGGCTCCTGGGCTATGAGAGGGCGCAGGCCAGGCTGAAGGGCCCCTCTCCCCCTGAGTGCAGAATTTCATGCCTCAGGCCTCTAATAAAAATAATAATGATTGGGTCATTCTGCTGAGTGTTTGCTTTGTACTTGTATAGGGCACTTATGCCCTGTAAGTGCATTAATTCATTCATTCTCATAATATTCCTAGGCTGCAATATTCATTCTCCTTCAATACATGGGGAAACCAGGCTCCGAGCTGTTAGGTAACGTGACCAAGATGATAAAAGCATACTAAGAAGAAGGATGATGACTCCTGCTTTTCTGTATGGGTTTTTAAATCCCACAGATTAGCCATGTTTATATTTAAAATTTTTAAAGCTATCTGCAGTTCTCAGGCTAGCTGGTGGGAAAATAATAAGGCAGAAAGGAGTAAAGAACATGGGTTTTGTTCTCGTCACAGACCTGACCTTGACTTCTGGCTTTGCCTCTTATTAGCTGTGGGAGTGGGCTAGGAGAGCCTCCTTTTTCATTACGTATTGGTACCATTCGGACACCGGGTTTTCTACCTTTAGGGCTGTTGTGAGAATGAAATGTGAGATGTAGATATATAAACCCCTAACATAATGCTTTGGGCATAATAGGTTTTAATCTATAGAATAGCTTGTGATAATTTATTCATAGATAAAAAGAATATAAATTGCTAATCACCAGTTTTCAAAACAACTTGCTTCCTATATTGAGTGACTCCTTTAGCTGCAGTAGATCAAATGAACTTGATTGGTAGAGTTGGTAATCGCTTGCAGGTGGAAATTGAATATCGAAATAAAAAGTGATCACAACTGTTTTTACAGTTTATGACTAATAGTAAAACCAACAAAATATACTTTAAAATACCACTAATGGATGTACACTTAAAATAGTTCAAATTTTTTTTCTCTAATTGATGTATTTTTTTCTTTAATTTGTGTATTTTTAAGGTGGCACTTATTAAGCATTGCAGTTTAGAATAGAGGTTATGGAGATGAGCTGCCTGGGTTTGAATCCTGCTGGCTACTTACCAGCGTGAAAGTTACCTAACTGTTTTATATGCCAATTTTCTTATTTAAAATTCAGATAATAATGTTTTTACTTCTTAGTGTATTTACACACACACACACACACACACACACACACATATATATGTGAAATTTTACATATCTATATAAAATTCTGGTACCTATTTCTGGCCTATAGTAAGTGGTCATAAGAATTCGCAATATTTATTATCAGAGAAAGTTACCAAATATGTAGAAAATTTGAGTGCCGTTCTACTTAAGGGTTCAAATCATTAATATGTGCATGTGCCAGAAACATACAAATTTTAGGAAACAATTATAGCTGAATAACAGTATAAAGAATCTGGAGATAATGAACAAATAAAGGGTGGTTTTATAATCCTTTGTTAAACTTGTATGCCAAAGACAACTTTTATCTTTTTTTAAAATATGTATGTATTTTATTATTTCAGAGAGGAAAAAAGAGAGATAGAGAGATAGCAACTGCAATGATGAGAGGGAATCATTGTTTCGCTGCCTTCTGCACGCCTCCTACTGGGGGGAATCGAGCCTGCAACCCGGGCAATGCGCTGGACCAGAATGGAACCTGGGACTTTTTAGTCCACAGGCCAACACTATCCACCGAGACAAAGTGTCGAGGGCCAGCTTTTATCTTGACTTTAAATATCAATTACTTTCTTTATGGAAAAAAAAAAGGTTTATCTCTTACATATGTTTCAAACAGTATAGTTTTGTTCTATATTTTTTAAAAAATATAATAATACAGGGCATATATAAATTATTTCCAGACAAATGTAAATCAGATTTATATCTAATTTCCATATAAAATAGACTCATTTTAAAGTATACTTGTTGATGAGTTTTGGAAAATATATATATATATATATATATATATACATATATATACATATATATACATATATATATATATATATATATATATATATCTGTAAGACCACTACCATGTCAAGATATAGGACATTCAGTCACTCATCCACTCCACCCTAAAAAAATCTCTTTTGTCCACTTGCAGTAAATTACTCCCTGTATCCGGCAACTACTGATCTCCCTATGTCAGTTTTGCCTGTTCTAGAATTCCATATACATGGAATCATGTAGCAAGTAATATTTTGTATCTGTTGTCTTTTACTCAGCATGGTGTTTTTGAGACACATCCATATTGTTGCATGTCAGTTTGTTACTTCTGTCGTTGATTTGTGTGAGTGTCCCATAACTTGTTTTATTCATTCACATGAGGACTTACATTGGGTGGTTTTATTGATTTATCTATTTTGGAGAATATCTATAGGTGGATCTCTGTGGAGTAAATACTTAGGAGTAAACTTGCTCAGAAGTGTTATTGGATATGGCTGTTTTCCACTTTGGTAGGCAATGCAAAATTGTTCCTATAAAGTGGTTGTGCGTTCCAGACTCTCTACCACATTTGGCTGTTTATATAGGTGGGTGTATAGTGATATTTTACTATACACCCACCTATATTGTGGTTTTAATTTGTACTTTCTGATGAGTAACAAAATTGAGCACCTTTTAATGTTTTTATTGGTTATTGACCATGCTTATATCTTCTTTTGTGTGGGCCTTTTCAAGGATTTTACCCATTTTTTTCTCTGTTCATTGTTTTGAATTACATTTTCTGCCTTTCATAATGATTTTTAAGAGTTACTTATGGACTATGGGTATGAGCCTTTTGTTGGATATATCTTCTCCCTTTCTATCTCTTGCTTTTTTACTCTTGATATGGCTTACGAATAAAAGTTTGTAATTTTAATTTATTGAGATTATCAATACTTTCCTTTAGGGTTGAACTTTTTGTGTCTTAAGTCACATGAGGATATTCTATTTTGTCCTCTAGCTTTGTCTGGCCTGTCACTCTGGGATTTATGATCTGCCATTGAATTGGTTTCCATGTATAGTCTGAGGTAGGCATGAAGGGTTGTTTATACTGTGTGGATATCTGAGTGATCTACTTATTAAGAAGACCATGCTTTTCTCATTGCTCATAGAGTTTTTTGTGGGTAGGTCAGTGGTCTGCAAACTCATTAGTTAACAGAGCCAAAATATTAACAGTACAACGATTGAAATTTCTTTTGAGAGCAGAAAACCGACTTCTGCACATGGGCCATTTCAGTCACACTGTTTGTGCGCCCTCGCATGTGGTATTATGTGGAAGAGCCACATTCAAGGGGCCAAAGAGCCACATGTGGCTCTCGAGCTGCAGTTTGCCGACCACTGGGGTAGATGATTAATTACTAAACTCAATTTCTCTAATAGATATAGTGATATCAAGATTTTTTTTATGTATTCTTGTGTCATATTTGCTAATTTGTATCCCAAGGAATTTTTCAATTTTATCTTATTTATTGGCATAAAGTTTTCTTAGTAATCTGTAGTTATCCCTTTCATGTCCGTAGGATTTGTAATGGTGCTCCCTCTTTCATTCCAGATATTGGTAATTTATGTCTTCTGTCTCTTATTTTTCCTTCTCTGAGGTTGATCAATTTTATTGATCATTTCAAATAACTAGATTTTGGTTATACTCACTTAAATTTTGTTCATATTCTAGTTTATTGGTTTCTGTTCTTTTTTTGATTATTTATTTGCTTGTAGTTACTTGCACAGATAAGTGTATAAGCACAGTGTCCGGACCTTTACATTTAGAGGGAAAATTAGATAGAAGTCTTTCATATTGTGATAGGTATTCATGTCCTCTGCTTTCACAGGGTTTTCCTCTGGTTTGCTCTGAGGTTGTATACTAACTAATTGCTTGTAAAATCTTTCCCCCAGAACTATCAGATCTTTGAGGGAAAAAAAAAAGTCTTGTGTATTTTGATATTGTGCTCATAGAGCCAGACAGGCTTTTTATTCAGTGTGATAAAACTAATGATAAAAACACTACATATAGACTGATATCTGATTAGAAAAATTGTTTCTCAGATGGGTATGGATGGGGTTTTGAAATTGCTTTATGTTCATACCAGCATTGGGCAAATATGTTTGCTTGTGCGAGTTATGAATATGAGAAACACTTGTAAAATTCTTTGAAATCTCTTCCTGTACGCCCTTCAGAAAAACACATTTGTGGAATTTGCCCATTCTGTTTATTTAAAATCAGATTTACTTTTGAATATTTGTTTTGCTAACTAAAAGAATGTATGTGTCTGTAATCAATCCTTTCACATATCTATTTTAACCTATTTTACCCTTTCCTTTAAGCTACTTCCGTGAGAGAAGAAATGGTGCTACCTCAACTGGAAAATCTGTGACACAGCACAGTGAGTCTTAGCAGTTCAAGTCTCTGTAAATCATTAGCACTCATTTGATGGATTTAAATGTGTTTAAATCACGATGGAGAAGGCAGCCCACCTGGAGAATAGGGACTAATGGGAATGCTCTCTGCCAGGGTTCAAACTACTTGAGACACCTTTAAACGTGAGTGAATGAGAGACAGTAATAGACACACAGACACCTGGAAATTTGCACATGGTGATGTAAAAAGATTTTTTAAAATACAGGCTTCATTTATCATTAGCCACAGTTGAAGGCATTTAACTGAATTAAGTGGTTTCTGACAGTTTGAGCTACAGAACATAGATTATGGAAAGTAATTTTTGCCATGGTAACAGGAAAGGGTTGACATTGCTCTGGTGAATTGATCATTGACAAGGGCTTTTCTTTCTTTCTCAAAATCCTGTTTTCACAAGTTCAGGAACATTCAACAGTAAGATGGCAAACAGCCGAAACCAGTTTGGCTCAGTGGATAGAGCGTAGGCCTGTGGACTGAAAGGTCCCAGGTTCGATTCCAGTCAAGGGCATGTACCTTGATTTCTGGCGGGGAGGAGGGGCACATCGCCAGTGGGGTGTGTGCAGGAGTCAGCTGATCGATGTCTCTCTCTCTCATCGATGTTTCTAACTCTCTGTCCCTCTCCCTTCCTCTCTGTAAAAGAAAAAAATCAATAAAATACATTAAAATAAAAAGAGATGGCAAACAAATACTTGCCTACTGAGCCTTTAAAAATAATTTTGCCCTATCAAAAAATGAAAGTGTTGAGAATTCTTTCTTGTAGATTGGTGTAATTCAAAGATGGTGGCAGTTCTTTTGAAATGGTTTATTTACAGATGTATCAGTAGCTATGGATTCAGAAGGATTACATTAAGAGGATTCTGGTGTTCTGAGTCCTATAACATCCAGTTTTTCTACTAGTGAATTTTTAATAATGACTCATTGAAAGTTATAGTACACTTCAGGTTAATTTTCTCCTGTTAATACCATTCTCTTATTTAGGCCTGGTGCATGAAAATTCGTGCACTTGTGGGGAGGAGGTCCCTCAGCCCGGCCTGCACCCTCTTGCAATCTGGGACCCCTTGGGGGATATCCATCTGCTGGCTTAGGCCTGCTTCTGGCGGATTGGCCCTAAGCTGGCAGTCAGACATCCCTTTGGTAGGCCTGTTGGGCATCCTTAACGATGCTAAGAAGGCAGGAGAGGTTCCCGCCACTATTGCTGCTCTTAGAGCTGTCAGCCCTGCTGATGGCTGAGCACATCTCCTCCTGTGGGGGCGCACTGACCACCACGGAGAAGCTTCTGCATTGAGCATCTTCCCCTGGTGGTCAATGCGTGTCATAGTGACTGCTCGTTTTCATTAATTCCACAGTTAGGGTTGCATATTATCCTTTTATTATTATATAGAATTAACATTAAAAATGGCATTATACTGTGGGCGGGTGGGCTAGAGGTGGAAGAGGTATGGGGGGTGGTGTGGAAACAATGATGGGAAAAATAAAATAAAGAAAAAAAATTGCACCATGACAATTTCCATTGCCTACAGTGGGGAATGTGCTTGGTTATATTAATGTAGATCATAGAGGTTAGCAAGGACATATAGATCTGACACATCACACTTTAAGAGATAGTAAATTTTTACCGTTGTACAAGTGAGGGGTATATATAGTGAGTGCTACATCATGTAGACCATGGGGTGAGTTTATTTGGGGGTCAGAAGTATGAGCATAATTTTGGACTCTCAGAGAATAAAACTTAAGTTGTGATATTGCTTTAACATAAACACATGCCTTTTAAAGAAATAATAATTCCCATTATTTACATATTTTCATTTTCATCTTATAATTTTCCCAAAAGATTCAAATGAGGAGAACTCATCTTCTATCTTTCCTTATGGAGAGACCTTTCTCTTCCAGAGACTAGAAACTTCCAAGGTTTGTTCCATTCATTTTATTTTTTTTCATATTATTTACTCTTCTGTTTATATTTGCTGCTTCATTTTCCTATATGCTGTTTGAAGACTGTTATGTTGAAGAATGAAATGATCAGTCAGTAAAATTCTATTCTGTAAAATCATGGTAAAATTTTATCTTTAAATATATATTACAAAAACAAATATTCAGTTTGATTTCAGAAATAAGGGTTAGTGTGTGTCAAAGTTTTGTGCAAGAGAAGTTATTTTAAAAAACATAGAAAAAAATCATAAAAAGCAAAAGCAAACAACCCCTCCCCACCCTTCCTGATTTTGCTTTGCATTATACCCAAATACAGACTTTTAGTTAGTTATATATCTTAATTATTCAGTTTTAGACTTTTCTCTTCAGTATCTATGCTCTTTGCTATTTTGTTTCTTGGTCATGATAAAAAAAGTTAGAAGACAAAAAATATTAGGAAAGTAAAAGTAAATTTTATTCTTGGTTAGCATATTTTGCTTTTTTTCCTTTGGAATGATGAGTTACTAATGATTGAAATTAGTTCTTGAAAAAGGCATCCAAAGGCTACTGTTTAATGAAGTCTTCCTAATTAGGTTGTTTTTACTGAAAATTGATCTAAGCAATTAGATATTTGGTTTATAAAATTAAACCCAGATATTCTGGATCTTTGTAGAATAATTGAAACCCTAAAAACCTATGTATTTTTTTTTTTAATAGAAAAAGTCTATAAGGAATGAATTTTGGGCCCATGAAGACACACTCAAAGGGAAAGCAACAACTGAAAGGAACTCTTTTTTTGTCAAATCAAGGTATGAAGTCATGACTAATGATGATTAATTCTTTCGAATTAAATGTTACACAGTGTTCATAGTGTTGGCTTTTTGCTCATTATGTTTCTAAGAAAATAGTTTACATTGGTAAGTTCAAATCTTTTTTGATATTTCTTTCCATTAATTTTTAGAGAGTGGAAGAGAGGGAGGAGAGAGAGAGAAACATCATGGAGAGAGAGAGAGAGAGAGAGAGAGAGAGAGAGAGAGAGAGACAGAGACATCGATTGGTTGCCTTCTGCTCATGCTCTGACTGGGGCCAAGGATCAAACCTGCCATCCAGGTCTGTGCCCTTGACCAGGAACTGATCCTTCGATCCTTCTCTGCATGGCCCTGTGCTTTAGCCAGTGAACCACACCAGCAAGCACATCAAATCTTTTCCTTTTGAATGTGTCAATAGCACAACTCGTTTTAATAATTGAATTTCGAGTCTGTAAATCAAGTGTGTTCTGTGACAGATTACTTTGGTCTTCCTCTAATTTGAAACCACTCTCCCCTTCCCTGTGTGGCAAATACGTGGTGACTGATTGCGTTTAAGGATTGGGAGAAATTAGTTAATAGGAAGGAGAAAGGAGCAGTGCACAACACCCTACCTGAGTTTTCACAGATGTAACTTAGTATCTTTTTATTGGAAGGCCAGCATTGACAAGTGGCTTGACAATGATCCACTTATTTGGATCACATGAGAAACTAATCAGAATTTCTAAAGCTCCAACATACATTTTATTTTTCAGCTCTATTAGGACTTGGTATACTGGTTCATTACTTAACATTTGCTTTATCCTCTATTTTACCCTTCTTTTCCCAAAGGCTAACACTGTTGTGGGTTTCCCTTCTGTAAGTTGAAGCTAAATGTAAGGAAAATACTAAAACTTAAGGAAGATACTGAAATACTAGTTCAGCAAGCACTTCATATGACCCTATTATAATGCATAAAGTGGAAGGGGCCAGGGTAAATCATTCTTTAAGGAAGTGTGCTGGTTTTTAGAACACTGTATCCAGAAGAATGTAATTGGACCCCCTAATGTATTGATTAGAAAAAAAATCTCCTTTATGCATTATGGGTTCTATTACACATAAATTACTCAGTGACTCTGTTTTGTCATTCCTGAAATGTATAGAAATATGTTTAGCTATTATGAATGTGTTCCAGTAAATATTAGATGCTGCACAGCTTTTCTTAGTAGTAACCCTGACCCTTTCTCATTTTCTAGCTAGCAGTGTGGTCTGCTTCTTCCTCATTAGTGTTGCAAAATAATACTGACGCTCTCATCAGTCAGAAGCACTCCCTGTCCTATTACATTGAAATGGAACATGCGGTCCTGGGAGTGCAGAGTCAGAGAAGAGGCAATGAGTTTAGAAAAACATCTCCAAAAACAGAAGTTAGCTATTCATGAGGTTGCCCAGGGACTAGAGGTTGGGCTGGCCACTTAATGGTGGTGGTGCAGATGTTTAGATTGTGTTGCAAAGAATACAGCCAGTCTCCATCCTCACTACCTGTACCCACCTCCCCCCCTCAGATAAACAGATAGGATTAAATGACTAGCAAGAAAAAATTTACTACTTCTAGTAGCGTTCAAATAGGTCTGAGGATAATGAGAGATTTGTCTTTAATTTTCTTGGAAGAATTTTAAAAATTATCAGGTAGATTAATTGAATGCTAAAATCTTTCTGGTCTTAAATTTCTGCGATGGGTTGTTTGTAAAAAATAACCGATGGCTTAAATGACATAAGCACCTTGAAATGTTGACACTGTTCTTTTCCCTTTAGCATATATGATAACAGGAAGGAGAACGTAAGTGAGGACAAAGTGGAAGATATTTGGATACCTCGGGAAGACAAAAACAACCTTCCGGCTGGCTGCGCTGCAGATTCGGAATATTCGACAGTAGAAGAATGCTTCCAGAGCTTAAAAAGGAAAAATTCAAAGGCATCGAAAGCCAGGACTCAAAAAGCATTGAACTTGGACCCTGTTAATAGGCACAGTTATCCCTTAAGCTCAACAAGTGGAAATGCTGATTCATCAGTCATCTCCTCAAGTCCAATATCTCCTTATGCCTGCTTTTATGGATCGTCTGCAAGGAAGGTTAAGTCGGGATGGCTAGACAAACTCTCTCCTCAAGGGTATGTACTTAATCATTTAGTAAGTAGCGTGTTTTCAAAAATTCAAGTTTATCCAGTTCTAAACCTGCTAGGTTGCTACTAGCCTCCCTCCTTTACCCCTCCTGGCCATGCACACGTACAGTTTTTCTGGACTTTCCACATGCTTTTGCAGATGCTGTTGTTTAAGAGAAGCCTGTGGAATGTGCTAAATGGAATGAGGGGTTAAGGTGCTGAAAAAGCAGGTTAAAACTGGAAGTTACGATTTCACCTCTAGAACCTTAGGGTTAGTTTCTAACTTTGCACCAAAATTCACTATTGGGTCCCAATTTGTAGCAAAGAAAAACACCACAGATTGAGTTAGTATTACTCAGGCCACGCTGGTTGGCTTTTGCTCATCTCATAACAGTGTTCTGTGCGGGAATACAAGGCTTATTGTGGCTAAGCGAAAACACGTCATTGTTAGATTTCGGGCCTCAGTGTTATTGATATATTGTTTTGATTTTCGTATGTTGCACGGAAGGTCAGAGTCCCTTGAATATTACACTTTTAAAACAGACTTGTCGTTTCTGTTTACGAAGAAACTTCTATCCCTTAAGCATTTTATGGTACTGAGAAGTCTTTGGGGAGGGATTATGTTTAATTAGAATGGATTTCTGGCATCTTGATTTTGGATGTCTTGTTGCAATATTTATTTGAAATGTTCCTCATGAATCATTAAGTTACTTTTAGATTATACCTGTACTGTTTAAGCAATTAATGTGGTGGATCTCTACAATGTGCTGGTGTTCTCTGTTATCCTCCCCCCTCTCCCCCTTACTGCCCCCCTCCCCCCCGCAAATGTTCATCATTTCTGGAAGGCCTTGGTTTGACTTGAAATAAATCTTCATAGCAAATGATTACCAGAAGGATTGTCAATTGCCCAGTGGAAGCAGGTGTTG